>JANHGL010000452.1:0-46803 GCA_024611195.1 Ceyx melanurus
GTCACAGGGAAGGGATGTGACACCCAGCGAGTTCATAGGCAAGGTGGCTCGTAGCCCTCGGTCCCAAGAAGCCCGGAGCCGGGTTGGGAGAATAGAGCCGCCGGGTGCCCGGGCCGGCCCCGCTGCCCCTCCCCTGCGCCGAGCGCAGATAAGATGAAAGTTTTCGGACCATCTTTCAGCTGGCCCCGACACTTTACAAGGAATGTTCCTGAAACAAAGACCCAAGTTCCTTCATCCTGATTTCTGAGGCTCCCACATCTGACTGACAGCGGCCAACCCACTCTCACATTATCCATCCTTCGGTTTTGCGTGTCGAGGGCAGGCATTCCATCTAACTGTCGCTGGTTCGGCTGCTTCGAGGCTGTAGAAACACACCTGATGCTTCTTCCCCCTGCTCACCTGGGAGCACAGCAGCAAGTCGCTAGCTGCTGCCTTCCTCTCGAACTGCCTAATCTTTCGGACGTTCTTTTTCATTTGTTTGAAGAGTAGAGAGATATCGTGGCCAGAACCCATGTTGTGTAATAGTATCAGAGTTGAGGTGCAATATTGTGTGGATGACTCTGCATATCACAGATTATTTTAAAAAATATATTTTTTTTTAATAGACTCTTGATTAAAACAATTTAACAATTATTCTTGGTACATTGATAACAATGCTGAAGAAGCTCTTCAGTGAACACTGCTGCAGAGAGTGCTTGAGTGATGCAGAAAGGGTGTAGGAAATCCTCAGGGCTGCAGATCTCCCTAGTTAACAATGCTGGTTTATGCAGGGAGAATCAGTGGGAATCTGCAACTTCAGAGGCTGAGCACCGTCCCCCACACCACTAGAGTTTCTGGAGATATTTTCAGCTAGTGTGTTCTTTGATTAATTGTTGGTGAAACAAAATCAAGCTTTCTAACAGGAGTTTTAATGTAGCAAAGACAAATGTTGCATAATGACATGAAAAAAAGAAAATAGCTCTGAGCAAACTTGAAGCATGTCTTTCCAGACTATTATGCCTGTAAACCTAGAGTTGTGATTTTACAGTAGTTTTGAGAAAAATAAGGCTGCTAGCCAAAGATGTTTTCCTGCCTTGCTCTGCTTCTCTCCTGTAGCCTGATACTGTGTCATTAGCTAAGTGGCAAGTAAGCTGGTGGAGCTGTGAGGGGAGGTGGATGGGATTCCCCCTTCCAAGGCAGATTTTCAGCAATGCTATAAACCTGCTAAGAGTTCTTTCTGCAGAAATTCAAATATCCCAGAAATCATCACAGCAATGGTCCTTCCTGCTCCTTCTCCCTCAGCCTTGCAAAATCCTTCTGCCTCCTTTGTCCTCCCACAGGTCGATGTGGATAGTATGACTTTACATAGAGCTCATCCAGAAAAAAAAGTATTATTTTTAGGTAGAGTTGGTTATCAGTCAAATCATCCATTCATAGTGGCTCTTTGCATTCACATCCTTTGCTTTCTGGTGACAGAAAAAGGAGGGGGAGGGGGCTGACACGGATGGACAGAACAGGATGATGTGGTCAGGTATTACTACAGCAAATCCAATCTAGAGCAATTGAAGCTACTGTGTACCTTCACCCTCAGTGGGAAGGGATGTACATACCAAACTACTCATTCTCCCTCCTCTCATGTTTGTAGGAGTTCGATTTTTCTGAGCTGTCTTTCTATGTGATAAACATGTTAGAAAGTTATGGGTGGGAGGAGGAGCTGTGAAGTGGTAGAGAAAGCAGCACTGATAAGGCACTTGAAAAAGTCTATTTTTCACAGAAGAACAGCTGAAACACTACACAGTAGTCGAGTGGAGCTGGGCTGAAGCTTTACACTAGGATTAGGATTGCATATTTGAGTCAGGGATCTTCTCACAGAGGGCAGCTGGGGAAATGCAGTAGCAGCATGCTACAGGATTTACCGCAGAATTGTTTGCAGCTACTGGCCAGTGTTTGGGCAGAACGTTTGAATAGGTCATGGTTTAAAACTTTCCCATCTCAAAAAGGCTGCTTTTCTGATAGAAGGACAGGGGGATTCTGTTAACACCTTGCCATGACAGCAAAGTGTTGCTTAGCTGGGACAAGCTGTTCTGCTGAGTGCTGACTTGTGCCTGGCACAACTTTCACTAGAATGCCTGACAAAGTTCCTGTCCTGTTCCTCCTGCCTAGAGAGCTGAAAGGCTTTGTGGCAACTCAGGACCGTTTCAGGATTTATCTTAATGAGTGAGACTATAAACTAGCACTGACATGTTTCCCTTAAAATGCTTATCTCTAGCATTTTGTGGCTGAATTACTTAAGATGCAGCATCTGAGCCACCCATTCTTGAGTGGTGGGGGCAGGCAGCTGGTGGTAGCAACGGCGCTAGCCATCCCCAGCACACTATTTCTGCTCATGAGTCAGATCTCCTCAACTTCTAGTCATGTTGTGCTTTGGTATAAAATAGAGCAGTTCATTTGTCAGATTATTCATCTTGCTCTTGGGGGCAGATAATTAATTTTTTTTTTCCCAAAGGTTATTCGCTCTGGCACCTCCATGTCAGAGTGGCTTGCCCAAAACAAGTCTGATTTCTCAATCTCATGCTATAGCCCAGTAGCTCATAATGAGCCCAGAGTGTTCTTCCTGAAGCGCAGGAATGTGCTTGCTGGTTAAGCAAACCAGGCAGATCTAGTTAACCATGGAGCAAGGAAATTTGCTTCTCTGACAGTTGTTACAAGAAAACAGAAAAAGGAGGCTAACTTTCATGTTTTGGGTTTGTCTGGATAAACTGCACATCAGTGTCTTCAGAACTGAAATGTGTCAGCAGCTTGATTATTAGTCTTAACCTAATTGTTCTCCTGAAGACAACTTTGGGAGATAAGTCATGTTTCTCCAGTTGTGAAACACTGAAAAACAACAACAAAATCTATTCACCAAAATTTGTTTCCAGAATGAGTTTACTGAGTCAGTGAAGTACATCACTCAAACGTAGCAGAGCTGGACCACTGTCAAAAAAAAAGGTCTGTTTGATAATCAGATTAATTTTAGCTGAATACTTTCGCCCTAAAATGTAAGAGATATTTTGTTCTGCTGAATCCCAGGCAGGATGACAAGAATCCAGCTAATTCTTTGGGATTAAATACAACTGTAGTACAATGCTGGGGGCTTCTTTTGACTTTACTTCCTTAGCACAGCAAGAAAGTGCAAAGAATCCATTTGTAATAAATTCATCTGCTAGCAGAAAGGAAGATATCTTCATTGGATCACAGAATTAGTGATAATGTTGGGTTGTTTATCAAGAAAAGCACTTGGAAAAATTTTTTTCTGCTTTACTTGCTGTTTCCTATCCTTATTTTCAAGGGATGGTAATAGCTGCCCCAAATATACATATATTAGCTGGACCAGATATATAATATAATAGCTGGACCAGAAAGCTTATTTTGCTTTTTGTTCCAGGTTTCAGTGCATTGAAGTTTGTGGGTGTTTTTCTGTTCTTTGTACAGGGAAGGAAATATGTAAGTTGTATTGGAGTCTTGCCTACATAAATTAGGCTGTTTGTCCTAGCAACAATGGACTCCAGTGAAACACTGAAAATTTCAGTCACTGGCTCCTTACCCTATTCTCCCTTCCTCAAATAATCCCTTCTCCTCATGGTTCTGGGTGGGAGCTACCACAGGAGCTGTGAATCTGGACTGTCAAGGCACTCCAGACAGCTTTAATATTTGAGACCAATTCTGCCTCTGTCTGGTCCTGTGGATCCTCCTGGCACAGCCCTCTATTTGGAGTAATTCTGCCAAGGTTTCAGCAGATGCACTGTGTCCAGTGTTCCCTCCCTGAGGACCCACCAAACCATTGACCTAATTCTCTGGAGTATTAAATAGATGATGGGGGTGTGGGCGGGAGCAAGAAGGCAGCCCCATAGGGGAAGGTGGAGGAGGAGAGCAGCCATGGCATGGCCCCAAACCACAGCAAAGCTAGATCAGCCCCCTGGGCTCCTGCCATCTCCCAGCATCGGTGCTCTATTCCTAAAACAGCCCAGTGAGTGGTACTGGTATCCATCTGGAAGAGGATGGAACATGGGGATGAGCAGACTCAGCAGGGAAAGGTGTTAAAAACACTCCTAAATCCTGGAAATCCTATGCCTCATTAAAACTGCACTTACGCCTGCTTCACTTTATAACTCATCCCTGTCAACACAGCTAAGATCATCAGCCCAGTGCCTCCACATAAATACTCGCTGTCTTCCTGGAAGGTCAAGGGGCCTTGGCTGCAGCTCCTCTCCTGCTTTCCTGTTTTGACTGAGGGAAGAGAGAGCTTGGGGGGGAAGGTTGTAGCAACCACACTGTACATGGACACTGCTTCTGAAATATAAGATTGGGCAAAGCGCTCAAGAATAGCACTGGGTGAGGGGTTTTGGCAAGTTGTGACTTTGCTAAAACTGAGGTTCTGAGGTAGCCAAATCCATTCATAAATTGAAAGCAGTTTTGTGGAATAGTTTCAGGCAAAACAAATGGCAAAGCATTTCATTTTGGGCACTGGCAGTACAAGCTGAGGAATCAAAGGATTATTAAAGCAGTTGGAAGTAAGAGGTGCCTTCCCCTGAATAACCCACTAGTGAGGGAACCCACACAGGTGGTGAGAAACCAGATTCAGGCCTTCTCTCTGCCTCCAGGAATTAAATTCGTGTCACACAGCTGAGGGAAATAACATGATAGTGGGGGTATAGGATAGCTAGAGAGAAGCAAGAAGAAACACGTACAGGCTACTGCAGGAGGAGCACCCTCCCCACGAGAAAGCACACTACCCACCAGCCTCACACTTTTGGATGCTGAAGAACTTGGTATGGCATCCAGCCAGGAAGGAGAGAGACCCATTTCCCCAAATCCTTAACTACCACAAAGTAACCCTTGTGAGTGCCCAGACAGTCTGGGTTCTGTTTAAGAAGAAATTGCTGGTTTGAATCAGGGAGAGGAAAAGTTCATCCAGGGCTCCCATATCCACTCTGAGTGACCAAGGGAAAAAAAAAAAAATCTGTTTTGGATAAGCAAAAACACCGTTTTGGCACCCTGGATTACTTTTTACACCCAAGCAAGAAGCTGCACAGTGTAACTTTTCATTGTACAGGCCTAACAGCTTTTAGTGCTCTCACAGGACCGTTTATGCCAAAAAGTTCCTCGCACAAGGATGTGTTCTCACAAACTCTTTAAATTTCTCTTAATAGTGCAGGCTGCATTTCTGCTGCCTTTAGAGTTGCTGTAAGCTATCTTTAAGTCAAAGGAAGTAATAAGTGACTTGTCCCCATGACAGTCTGAATCTCTGAGCTCTGGTAATGGGGAGGATGACACACCATTTGATTCCCTCCATTTTCCTCCTGAACATCACTGGCTTTTGAAACATGATCAGTTAGAGACAGCAATGATTTGGGTGACTTGAAGAGAAAATCACCTGGCCTGACCCAATGCTGTGAAATAGATCATGCATTGAAAGACCCAGGAATGAGTGACACCTGAGATTGCTGGAGACAGGGTGGAAGCTTAAAGGCTTCCACTTCTTGATCTCTTTCCTACAAACTTCTCCTCTGACTCAGACAACATCCTCAGTCTTCCTCCTGAGGTAAACTTTCCACTTGGCTTCTAGGTTCTTTTTTTCATGAAAGAGAAAAAAAAACCTTAGCTTATTTCCCACAACACACTATTAAAATAAACATATAAAGAAAATACTACAGCTCTTTAAGCGTGAACAATTACACATGAATATGTGTTTGAACTCAGCAAATACTGAGTCTGAAGTTAGCTCTGTAATAAAGTGCTCTTTATGAACCTACCCAAAATCACCACAGATATAGGCCAGGGAGACATTTTACCTTTTTCTTCCCTAAAAAAAAAAAAAAGTATTGAGACCCTGATTTGAACAGAGCTGGGGGGAGTCAGATGGGATATTTGGCTACAGAGCCTCTTATTTATGTCCTTAAGAAGTGAAGAAAGCTCCCAAAATGAAATTGTTTTTCAAAAGTTATTGGGCCATGTCCCCATATCAGCATTTCCAAAGGACATTGTGCTCCTTTACAGTCCTTTTGGTAACCACCACCAGCTTTCTCAAGCCATTTGATTTTTAAGCAGCAGTATTACCTCATGTGGTACTAATTCTTCTTGTCTTGAGGGAGCACTTTAGAGCAGCAGAGCCGCGCCTGGCTGACACATAGCAACACATAGCAACAGTCTTTCAAGTTTGGGATTTCAGAGATGTTTCAGAGGGTGTCCTTATATTCCCTTGGTCTCCAAGGATATCCTAAAACCATACACCCAAACTGAGATCTGTACTCTTGAGGCAAAGGCAGAAGAGAAGGAGATATGATACTGCAGCCCAGGAAGAGAACTGGGCCTGGTCTGTTGTGTTTCCCCTTCTGTATCCTGATTGGATCCTTGCCTGTTTGTTGGTAAACTCCTAGCCTAGCCTTCACACAGAATAATATTCACCCCAAAATCATATGTCTGTAGCCAGATCACTCACTGACAAAGTTGTGACCCAGTTTCAGACCATACTTGGATGATTCTGCTTGCCCAGACCACAGATGACACACCTGGTAACATGGTGTTGAGTGATGCTCTTGCTTAATGTCTCAGATTTTATTCATTCTTCCTGAACAAAGTCACAGTTACAGTCAAGACCCAGTTGCCAAGAGCGGATGAAGACAGGCTTTCTTGGTATGTGATCCCCAGATGCTTTGCGAAGGCACAGTAGCTGGCATCAGCTTTTAGCAGGCAGCAGAACAACATGGCTCTTAAGCAGGAGCACAGTTGCTCACTGGAAACTTGATCAAAAGATTGTAAGATATAGGAAAAGGAGTCTATGTAGGTATTCAATAAACTGCATCAACTCTGGGCTGTATTATTGTCTTAATTCATCCCTACTGTTAGCTACAGAGATGGAAAATGTGCCAGAAGATGAGGGATAAACAGATGAACACCAAAGATATGGCTTTCACAGAGAGGACTTATAGCAAATAGGTGAAGGTACAGAATAAAAGAATGCACTAAATCACAAGGCCAGTGGACAAATTCTGCTTTCATCATTGACTTTTACTAAAAAAATCAATGTTTCATGAAGCATTTTAAAGTTCCCTTTCATATATGCTTCAATGGCATATTTACCACCTACAAAAAGTAGAGTTTATTTATCTTACATTCACCTTTTTTCCTCTGCCATACATTTCTCTTCTGCCATTGGAACAGTCTTTATCTCTGTGCTCTCAACACTTTGTCTTCTTGGTGTTCAGCCATGATCTCCCCTGCCTGCAACCACCACTTGACACCTCAGTTCCTGCTAGCTCCCTGCAATCTCGTGTTATACAATTGAACATTTTTGGCTTGCATAAACACAAGATTGCATCTTTATCTCATGAAGGAAATAAAATTGTCTAATTAGCAAAAAAAAAAAAAAGATGATCAGAAAAGGTATCTTTTCTTTTTCTGAAATGTGGCAAGCAGGCTCAAAACTTCCTAGCTTTTGTGTAAAAACTGTACTTTATCTATTGATGATAGATTTTAAAGTTGGATTTGGATTTGACAAAATTACTTATGACTCTATCAAGCTGAAGGAGATTATTGTATTCAAAAGGAAACAAAGTTTGTTCTTATCATTTTGGCACAAGACCCCTGACTCTATAACAATGTTGAATTTGCATAGATGCTCATTTACTTCCATGTATCTTCTGTGCTGAAATCTCAGTGGTTCTTCATTTCTATGAATCCTGAAGCTTAATAGAAAAATTGATAGCATGACTAATCTCAACTTGGTACCAACAGCTTCTGTGGTGTTTCTAGCTATTAACACGATGTGTAATCATGCATGGCAGATTAAAAGCTTCATTTACTGAAAGAGTCAACATGTAAAATTCCTGAAGAGGATGGGCCCAGCCTTGTAGATGAGAGTAAATGAAAGACTAACTTTTTTATTATGAAGTCTTTATCCTATGGAGGACTTCTGAGCAAAATGGCCATACTACAGGCTAGTCCCTGAAAAATTTCATTTTGGTCTGCAGAGTAGATTATGCTCAGAGTAACTCTCCACAAACCTAAGGATGCCTTAAACTATAAACTTCCAAAAATCCCCTCTTCTTAAAAAGATAGTACCTCTAACCTATGCTGACATCTCAGCTGCTATGTGCAAACATTTTCAGACTACTCCAGGACCAAAGACAATCTCCTGCAGAGTGGAGGACTTCTGCTAATGAAACTGTTGACAGCTAGATAATTGCCTGGCCTGGCTATGAAGTGATGCCTGCCTAATCCAAGAGGAGGGGCTGGCTCTTACAGCCAACCTGGCACCACATCACTTGGCTTCCAAATGCAGTACTGACATTCATGGACTTGGTTATCATAAGAGTACTCCAGAGGAAAAAATTCTCAGAGCAAGATGACATTTAGGAGATGACAACTTTGTCTGGGAGTTGGTACAGTTTTTCAGATGGTGGATAGCAAATGATATCACCACCCACCAAGCTACATGTCTGGCTATGTCATAAGGTAGAATTGCATTTAATCAGTCCAGATTGAAAACTAATAGAAAGTTAATCCAGATAAGTTTTTAGGACAGTAGCACTACCCAAAACCAGTCATTGTTAAATCAGTCACCCAACAGAAGTCAGACTTTTTCCATTCCACAGCTGCATACTGCTGTGACAAGCACTAGCTTTTTCAATATGCCCCCTCTTCCAAAAACTACAAAACTATTACCAATGCAATAATATCAAGGCCAAACATTGACACCAAAACAAAACAAAACAATTATCTTTTTCTCTGGCTTTCTAACCATGTTGGATTATCAACCCTGCTCAAGAGTGACAGGGAAAGCCTTCCTATGTAAATAAAAGTTATGAAGATTGTTTTACAGAAGGTAAGGCAAGGAATTGCTGTCATTGTTGAAGAGGGGAAACCTGAACCACGAGTGAGTAACCCAAATTAAGACAACCAAAAGATACTGTTTTTGTGAAGAACATTTAGAGCCACAGTTTTCCAGACAAACTTCCATTTTCTAAAACATCCCTGACTGACTGCATACATTAAATATGTCTGTGGACTCCCATGTGTCCCCAGTTCCCAGCAGTTCTCCCAAGAACAGCATAAACACGTTCTTACAGCTCGTGCAAGACATTAACATCTGGGTTGTATCTTCCATTGACCTAAGAGGCCACATTTGTCACAACTTGAAAATGCTGTGCAAAAATATCTCTCTAGGCTTCATCAAAGCCAACTTTTATTGGTTCAAATAAGTAGGTGGTGGAATTCCCCAAGTTTTACATCTGCCTTTGCAAACACTTCTTCGAACTGGCGCCAGAAACCTTTCCCCTTTAACTCTAGGGAATAAAGTAGAATTACTGGCAACATTTTTTTTTCTCCTCTGTTATTGCACAAGCTGGTGTTTCATCCTCCCTTTGTACCTCACATGTCTCTGGGATAACCTTATCTGAAGGGTGATAGCACCCACCCTTCTTGTACAATCTGTGATTCCAGGTTTGGCCACCTGGTTGTTGTGTCCTCCAGCTCTATTATACTATAATATTATATAATATAATTTTATATTATATTGTACCAGTCCACCCCACTGGCACTGCAATTATGGCACCTGGGTGTGCATACCATTTGTTTGGTTGGATTGAATCCTCTAGCTGCTGTCAGAGAGGCAGCCCCTTAGTTTAGGCTTGCATTAAGTGAATTTGCATTGAGTGAAAATTTGTGGCAATCTTAAACCTGAGGCTTCTGCAATCAAGTAATAAAAATAACTCCATCAGGCCCTACCAGCTACAATAATAAGGTTTTCCTGAAGACAGCTTTGGCTGGACCTAGTACTTACCCTTTGAGAGCACAACTAGCTACAGGCCTCCAACTACACTGCACCACTGATCACAACCCTCTGAACTCTGTCGTTCAGTCAGTTCTCCATCCACCTCATTGTCCGCTAATGTAACCCACACTTCCTAAGCTTTCCTATGTATGGGAAACAATGTTGAAAACCTTGCTGAAGTCAAGACAGACAACAGCCACTGCTCTTCCCTCATGTATCCAGACAGTTATAGGATATCAGATTGGTCAAGCATGGTTTTCCCTTGATTAATCCATGTTGACTAATCCAAATAATTTTCTTTTCCTGCACATGCTTAGAGATGACATACAGAATGAGCTGGTCCATACTTTTCCAGGGATGGGGTGAAACTGACTGGTCTGGGTCATCCTCCTCACCCTTTTTGAAGACTGGAGTGACACTGGTTTTCCTCCAGTCCTTGGGCACCTCTCCTGTTTTTCCAACCTCTGACCTTTCAAAAATGATGGAGAGTGGCTTAACAATAACATCAGCCAGCTCCCTCAGTGCTCATGGGTACATCCCATCAGGGCCCAAGGATTTTTGTCTGTCCAGCCTGCTTTCATGATCTCTAACCCAATCTTCCTCAGCCAAGGGAGTCTTCCTTCCTCCAGACTTTCTGTCTTACCTCAAAGGACTAGGATTCATGAAGGCCAGTTATAACAGTAAAGACCGAAGCAAAAGCAGCATTCAGTAACTCTGCCTTCTCCTCTGCCATGAGGGCACCCACCTCATTCAGCAGCAGGCCCATATTTTCCTAATCTTCCTTTTCCTATTGATGGACTTGAAGAAACCCTTCTTGTTTCTTTTACATAAATTGTCAGGTTTAACTCCAAGAGACCCTTAGCTTTCCTTGTTGCATCCCTATATACTCTGTCCACATTCATTCACAGAATGACATGAGGCAGCAAGCATCAGCATACCCCCCATCTCCTCTGGGAACATTTGCCTTCACCCACTTTATAAGGCAACTTACTGCATGAGAAAAAACAAAGCTCTGGGCCAGTATAGCAGCATGTGGCTCTCAGCTGTGATTTCTGCCTCCATTCTCATTTCTACCTGCTTTTGCAGAGATCCCTTCACTGGGCTTTGCTTCGGGGATGGTGGCTGCCAATACTTCCAGAGGATGAAAGCCATATTTTCCTATGTATAAGAGAGAGGGATGTGCTGGTGGTTGCATTTTCCAAGAAAGAGGTGTACAGTACAGCTTCTCCTTTACAAGATTAAACAATTCTAAGAATGTACCCTTGTGTGGCTTATATCCTCTGGCTTTGTAAACTCAACCTGTGCTTTCCTGTAATTTCTTCAGTACACGTTTTCTATGCTCTGTTCCTAACATCTTAAGCCAGTCCTCTTTGCCAGTTTGTATGGAAAACAGGCAAAAGCAAATAAGCAGTTGGGCTTCTAGAAACTTGCATAAGAATCTGTGTGAGTGCCGAGCTCTAGAGAAGAAGGCTCTGAGCCCAGGAATGTACCTAGTTTCTTCTTCTTCTGTTTAGCTAAGATTCCTAAACAGCGGCTCCACATCTTAAATTATAGGTTAGGACTGGAGCACTTAGCCCACAGTTTGGATCTCTTGTGTAATTCAGCTGCAGCTAAATTCAGATTTTTCCAGGAGATGGTCCCTCCACCTCAAGTTCTTCCATCCAGGATCTTTATTCCCAGCTGAGGGTCTGGATACTGTTGCACTAACCAGGTGAGGTGCTCAGTACTAAGCTAAACAGCTCCTTTCCTGATATACTGCTTACTCAGCTCTCACAAGATACAAAAACTGGTGCAACTCTGTAAAGTTGCATTAGTGAAATGAGTCAGATCAGAATCTGGGAGCCTGAGTCAGACTACTTTCCTTTACTGTATGCACTAATAAAGAATAAATGACAATAGTGATGTAAAGACATATAAAAAAACAATGCTATGGTAGATGTTGACAAGGTTTTGCAAGATTGCAATCTCTTGCTAATGTGTCCTGTTAGCTTTCTCTTTCGAGGTAACCAGAATCCTTCTTTATCAGCTGCAAGGCTGATGGAAATTGCTGACCAGAAAAGGGTGCTATAGAAAAAACCCAAAAAAATTGGAGGGCTGCTGAAATATGACACTAAGTAACAATAATGAGTAGGATAACCACGAACACTACTATGCAAATACTGTTCCACTTTAGAAGGAACAGTAAAATTCATGGGTATGTCTGAAAAACAATAAAAAAAGTTCTCCTGTGGCTCAGTTACATTCAGTCATGAGCAAAACTGAAGCTGCCTCTTTTCTGTGGTAGGGAGAATAGTTCTTGACAAAATAGGATATGATGGAAGGTGTCTGGAATAAACATCAAAAAATAAACAAGTTAATGGTCTCAGAGGGAAAAAAAAAAAAAAGAGACCAGACTCTTTGAAATAGGCAGAACTGATGAAGCACATTGCTTTTTCAGACTAAAAATGTGGTAACTGGCCAGTTGGCTACTTCATCTATGGAGAAAGGGCCAAACTGCTGTTTTCTTCAGCAAAGGTGCAAATCTGAGTTTGCTTCCCCCTAGCCTTCTTCCAGTTTTATTTACCATGGAGCTTGATACTAGTTTAATCTGTCATGCATGGTGGTAAATCACCAGGTTTACAAGCTATTGATTGAGGGAATAACTGTATGTTTCCTTAAACTATATGATCTTAAAAATTATTTAGATGCTATTAAAGGAGTTAATAGTAGTGAGTGAGTGGTTCTATTCAACCAAGCAGTTTTTCTTTTATCACAAAACATGTAACAACTGTAACAACCTTTTTTGGCAGAAATTATTGGCTGTAAGAGCACTGAAGATAAAAATCTGACTTCTACTGTAAAAGTGGTTATAAAATTCCAGTTCTAAAACAACAGTCCTTGATCAAAGTAGCATAGTTACAAGGCACACTGATTAGCAGCTGAAACATTAATTATAGCTAAGGATCAAGCATACTGCTTATCTGCACTTAAATAAGAAAGTAATAAAACAGCAAAGGTTTGTCTTAAGGTCAAAGCATCCTGAATTACTACTGACAAAGCACAAAGGTTTATGACACAGATCCATTTTCGTACCTCATCTGGCATTTGTGATGCTCTAAACATAAGCCTTGCCTACTTATTTGGGAATGGTGCAAGAAAAAAGGCCTATCTGAAATGAGTAGACAGCATAAGTAACCACATTTCAGTAAGCTGCAACCACACTAGTGACTATAACCAACAGTGAGGAGGAGGAGAAGGAGATCTGTCTTTCCTGGTAAAGGTGGCTGCTCTGAGGCCAGGCAGGCTGGGAGACACTGCTCCATCAGCTGCTGTGATTGAAATGCAGACCCTTATACAACACCATGAGACATAAGACCAGTCATATCGCAAACCTTTATCAGCAAAAGTTAAACCTTTAGTTATAGTTGGTTTTCAGTTCATAATGTCTGATGTTTAAGACTTTCTTTCTAAAAAAGACAGAAGAGATTAATATGCCTCGGGGTGAGCAGCAGAAAAGAGGGGAAAGATCCAGTTTTGTGCCTTCTTTGATAGAAAGCTGGATGAGCAGCTGTGATCTGAGTCATCCTGCTTTAATGTGGTCTGTCAGGAAACAATGTAATAAGATATGACAAGGCAACACTTCTAAAAAGTGGCAAAACCACAACATGACTAGCCTGTGCAACTCATCAGCACAGTTTACCACAGCCCATTACTGCAGGATTTGGTAGAATTAGGTATGTGAAATGCTAGAAATGAAAGTTTCTCTATTAGAATGAAAATAAGTATATTGTATAAAGTTTCCAGACTCACAGATGTCCCAGGCCTTCAGCTGGGATGATTTTCCAAAAAACGTTCCCTAGGTTGTCTTGCATTTTTACATGAAATGCCTTAGATCAGACTCTGTCACAATTAATATACCTCATCATATGAAATGACCTAGTGCAATGAAAACATTCATATTTCATGTAAACCCAACTCTGGTCATTGGTAATCAAGGTCTGATCCAAAAAAAGCTTCCTCAAACCCCTAAAGAATAAGATTAATTCTTGAAATGGAGGAGTCTTTCACAAGATTATTCATACAGATGCATGTAAGACTCACACAAAAGATCCAGTTCTAACATAAGTTAATCAATTCAGACAAAGGCAATTACAGTAACTGCAAGCTTTCTCACTTTCATCTGTTCTACCCTCTTCTCACATCTGCAATTATGCCATTGCCCTGCATGTGAGACTATTCCCTTCTTCACCTATTCCTTCTGCTTTTATTACTGACCAAAATGGCCTTGGTGTTTGAAAAAAAAGATGCAACTCAATAATCAACATTTCCTTCCTTTGTAGGGTTTAGTTTAAAGCTTTAGGAAAAATTACCAAAAAAAACCACACTTTTTTTTTCCCCCCAGATTTGTATTGAAGTGACATGTGACTGTACTCTAAATGGTATGCTTTCATACACTTGACTTTTTTTTTTTTTTTTTTTAAGAATCATCAAGTTTGGAAAAGTCCTTTAACATCATCGACTCCAACCATTAACTGTACTCTTCAAGTTCACCACTAAGCCATAGAATGGTGGAACAGGATGTAGCAACCTAAAAGTCACACAGAAATCCAGGTTTCTTAGAGACAACACTGATTACACTTTAAAAAAATAGATTAATTTTTTTTGATAACTTATCACTTGGCCTTGAGCTTAAAAGACCTTTAAGCTGAGCCCTATTCCTCTGTGCCATCCAGCCTGAGCTTTGCAGCTGTGGCTACAGCCATGTGCAGCTCATTGCTGAGGTCTGAGGTTACCATCATCAGTAACTGCAGGCCTGCATTGATCATGTTGGAGCTTTTTGCCTGCTGCCTTACTCAAATCCTTCCTTGCACATTCAGACAGGGACAAAGCAGTGAACATGTTGGAGGCTGTCACTGCTCCATGCCTCATGCTTCTGTAGCACTGACCAACATGCCCGGAGTGAAAACTAGCCATTGACTATGACTAAAAGACTTTCAGTTGCAGTGGTCTTCAGTACATCCTACTAACAACAAGGAAAGGGCCCTGGCAGGGGGCAAGCATGCTTTTGGGAGGCTCTCACAATGAAAGCAGCAAAGCATTAAAATGGCTTGTTACCTTTCTCAATCATTCAATATTTCATAATTTCTGTTGTAAATACTTTAGCATGCTAAACTGTACTGTTTTGCACTCAGCCCTCGCTCATATCTGTAATAAATAGGGGCAAGCATGATCATCTTTGCATTTTAATGTTAATTGCATGTTTCTTCCATGTGGCAGTTCCGAGTTTCATTCACACCTTCTAGTTCAGCAGGTAATGGAAGAGCAGCTGCTTCTTTTATGACAAACTGGACAGCCAAGCCAGGGAGTGCTGTAAAAGGGAGCTTGAAGGAAGAGGAGGGAGACTGCTTTGGTGAAAAGTGGTCCTTCCCAACAGCACCTCCTGCCAATCCTACTGCTTCTCTATCAGCAAACCTAACAAATTTCACATCCTCTCTTCATGCCCAGTCTCATTTCCAAATTTCTCTTCAGAAGAGAGGCAACATGGTCTTGACCCTTCACTTGGAGATAGCAAAATGCACCCCTTGGCATTTTCTGGTACTAGACAGCAGCACAGCTGAGGAGGTTCACTCACCCTATTTAACTTTTCCTTTAAGTGAATAGGATGTCCCTGTAATAGCAGAGCAATACCTTTGAAAAGGGTGGGAAAATAATGTTGCCACATGCTGCTGAGAGCCCTTGACCACCACCAGTTAGAGCTACACTCTCATCATTCAAAGTGTGGCAACAATAAAATGCTTTTAGTGCAATTTCAGTGACCAGTCCTATGCCTTTTTTGCTTGATTTTACCTATGTGTATTTTGCTTGCCACATTGATTAATGGAAAATATGACTTCCAGAAAAACAAGCTTACTCTGAATTTCAGCAAATATGAGTAAACATAAGTGCAGCACACAGTACAAAAAAGCTGCTTGGACTCAAGCGATTTCTTGGGCTCCTCTTAAACTGATACATAAGATATATAAGAATATACCTTAAAGCATCTACTGGTTCTTAGCCACACAACAAAGCAATTGTCCAGAACTAGGAATACAAGTAGACAGTCATGAGCTATCACCCTTTGGATTGCGATACCACCAATGGTAAGTTGATTTGAGAAGAAAGAGGTCAAATCCAAATTCCTGCTCTGCTGAATCTGCTCTACTAGGCCACAAGGTATTCAAAAGACTTTCACTAGACACATGGCTGACCATCTCTGAACAACCAAAAGTCCTCTTCCACTCAAGTAGGGGATTTAATAAAGTTTCTGTTGTAGGAATACCCTTGCTCTCTATATAAGAAATTCTGCCCTTGCTCTCTATATAAGAAATTCTGAAATAATTTTCCTATTAAATACTACTTTTTCTACTCTCTGAGGACTCTTAATACGCTCTCTCTGGCAGATAATTTTTTGCTTTGCTCCTTTATCTAGTCTACTTCACATTTGTGATAGTTTTGAAGAAAAGTGCACACCATAGAAGTTGAAAATAGGTGTCTGGGCAGGTAAGGGATGGTTATACTGCATGAACTCCAGTACAAACCTTCTGCATCTCTCAGGGACTCTATAGCACTGCAGGAGAGGTAAGCAAGAGCCTCAAACTATGTTTATACTTCTCCCATTAGACTCCCAAAGGTTCCTGTCTGGAGTCAGTGAAGATTGCCATTGATACAGGTTACCGCCATATCGACGGTGCCTTTGTCTATTACAACGAGCATGAAGTGGGACAAGCCATTCAGGAGAAGATTGCTGAAGGAAAGATCAAGCGAGAAGACATTTTTTACTGTGGCAAGGTGAGACACTGTGCTCAGAATACTTACACTAAATAGTGCATTTCTGTGAATGGGCTTTTTTTCAGAATGACAGTAGTCACTGTTTGACATGCTTCCAGATCCAACATTCTTGATTTTTCTTTCCTAGCATTACCATGATGACAGAGCTTTATGAGCACTAGATTTTCTGTTAAGTGAAAGAATCACTGCTGTTCTCAGTTTAAAACTCTGCTAGCAATGGGAACCATGCAACACTCATTCTGCCTAGTAATGCAGGCACCTGCAATTTTAGGCCATTGCTACTCAGTGTTGCCTAAGCTGTTATTGTCTCACATATTGGTCTGGCACACACATTTCTATAGTCACACACTGAGCTGATCTGGACAATGTTCTTGCAAATAAGGTATTTTCTGCTAGAATAATTCCCAGTACAGGTTGCTGTGAGGTTGCACAATGAAAAGGGTGGGAGCAAGCACGTGTGTGCACGTGTCTGCGTATGGGAGAACAGCAAGTGCTTACATTAGTACTACTGCCAGAAAATTACTCATCAAGCTACACCCTTAGTTACTGTATGACTTGTCATTAAAAAGTTCTGGGATGATGAATCAACTTATTTGGAGAGTTATCACACTTCTGCTCTAGACCAATGAGGCAGGAGTAATGCATAAGCTAGTTTACGTTTCGAAGTCATAGCTGTAAGAGTTGATTCTCTCCTGAAGAATGAAATCCCTTGTCCGATGAAGTGCCTGACAAAAGTTGTTATAATTACAGTGCTATATCTCAGGTATAACAGTGAGAGCCCTTTGCAAATGTGCACACTAAAGATCAGATGGCATTAAAAAAAATCATGGTGCCTCTCCAGTTTCTAATGGAGTTCATGGCCTCAAGTTCCCCTTCCTGCAGTGATGCTTTGAATAGATTAGCCTAATATTTTCCTTTTCTCCTTTCCCAAATAAGACGTAATCTACAAAAGTTACTCAATAACATTGGAAATAAATACCACAGTTCCTAGAGTGAAAAATCCCATGGGATAAAAGGCCCATTTTACTGTGAGCAATTTAGTTAAGCTCTATGATCTGGGAAATTAAGCTTCAGATTGTGTAGCCTGCAGATCAAGTGAATTTTCAACAGCTATAGACAAATTTCCAAGTACAGCAATTTCAAATCTCTAAAGTATGCAACTCTTTTCCAAGTTCCTTGCTTGGTTCAACCTTGCCATCCTGAAAAAAGCTTCACATCCTCAAGTTTTCCACCTTTATAAGGGTAGTCTCTCAGTCTCTCATATGCCAAATATCTTGATTTGAATCAATCAAGATGGTTTATAGTTTCATTACAGCAAACTACCAGTAATATTTCAAAAACACAAACTTGTGCCAAAAGGTTAGAACCAGAAGTCCTAAAATTTTGAGTCTTTTAACTTTCCCTACTGCTTCCACTGCAGTTTATTTTCCTATATAAACCTTCAGGTTCTGTCAGAGTTCATCTCTTGGTAAAATTTCCAATTTTGTTTTATTCATTAAGCCTTTCTATACTGAGTTGCCTGATCTAATCACTAGATTATTTTCTTAGTTGATAATTACCACTTAAACATTGAGCCATGTGTGAAACAAGGCTGTATTTCTTTATTGTAAATTCAGTTGTTCCCTAAACTGCAGATCCTGCAAATTACAAGGTTGTAGCATGCAGTCCCACAAGAGTCAATGCTGGTACTTCCAGGTTGCTTTGTGACTGAGAGATGGTACACACGTGGATTTATATTTCTGTAGTGTCCTGTTCGTGTTTGACAAAATTACAGTTTTTCAGGTGGTACTTCATTGGAGTGTCACTATAGTCTTTAAAGAGGTCAAAGGCAGAAGTGCAAAATATTCTGCAATCAATTAAATCCATCACAATCCATGATTTTCACAGGTTTCACTGAACATTTTCACAGCAGCACTGAACTTCACAGAAGTGGGACTAGATGTTCTTTGCCTTATGAGCTTATGTATCTTTGCTTTCTGTACATCACAAACATGTATTTTATGAACTACAGTCAAATATCAAGACACCAGCAAAAACATCAGTCACTGTTAGGTAACTGACTGTCGTGAACTGTTGCATCTTCTGGGAAACATGGTAGATACAGTAGTCCATTCTTGGAAGCATAACAAAGTTGGTTTTGTTTAAAGCTTAACTGTTATCAGAAATACTGGAAATTCTCAAGAGCCTTCAAACTCAAGTCCTCCATGCAGATCTTTCCTTAAACAAAGATGATGCAAAGAACACTGGTCTGTCAGTAGGGACTAACAAGAAGGTCCCTGCTGAGTGGCAGCGTTTCTGGAATAGCAACTTGGTGCAGTCGGGCTGCATCTGCCAGTTGAAATCATTGGCACTTGCACTTGGCTCTTGTTGCTGGCTGATCAGGCAGAGCAGTTCAGCATCCAGAAATTTTAGAGGTTTTATATCAACTGCCAACATCTCACTTGGCTTATATAGCAAGACCTTTTTGGTCTCCTCTTTCATCCCAAGATATTTCTTACATTAGACTAGAAGTAACATTTCCAGGAAACATGGTGTCCTGAAATGCAAAAGCCAGCTGGCAGCTTTTATTGCTCAAACATTTACATGGATTCTACTTAGGTAGATAATATTATAACTTGTACAAATAATGAAAACAGTTACAAAACCCTTTAAGTTTCCATGCATATATGTATTAACTCAGTACAAATGTTTGCTATTTCTTAAGGTTGTTTCTTTATAAAGTCTGCAGTTTTTTAAAGGAAGCATATTCACTAGCAAGTACTGAGCTCAACAGCACTGGGCTAGAAAGGGCACTTGGAAAAACTGCTTCTAAACTATCAATGTACCTCAGATTACTACATTTCTAAAACACAGTAACAAAAACTAAACATGAAGAGTATATAGACTCAATTCCTCACCTATATTGAAGTCCCAGCTATCTCATTTTACATGTAAAATGCTTAAACCCCACCAAAATTAAAGGATTTCATAAAATCCAGTGGAATATTTTAAAACTCTAATAACAGGACCTTGGTCCCTTCACTATAGTACACCTTGGCCTGTGTAACAACCATCTAGTGATCATAACTCTTCACATGTTGCAACATACAGCTGGAGAAGGTCTAGCATGAATGTCCAGTCGTCAAACCTGATTTTGGTTTGTCAGCTTAAGGCAGGTTCAGATGTGATATAATTCCCTGGGAAAACAATAATCAGACGTAAAAAAACTCCCCAAACCTAAACATCTAAAATACTTTAAAGCTCTACCCAGGCACCTATAATCATTATCTTCTGAAAATAACAATTCAAGTGTATCACATCAAATTCATTCTATATCTTGGCATGCAGCTACTGCCAGTATTATTGACAGAACTGCCTAGAGAATGACCATACCAACAAACAGTGGGTTTTTCCAGCCAATAAACGTGACTCCACATGTCAGTTTTGAAAAAGAGATAAAATAGCCCAGCTTATTCTGTGCTAACAAATAGCACTTTAAACCTTCTATTGTGTGTTAATTCCCTTTTTTTTTTTTTTTGTAACTGCAGCAGTCAGCTTACAAAGAGCTCTTGGTTACTAATTACCAGGCTATGGTTTTTAGTCTTGCAAGAGATATGCATCAGACGAGTTCAGTTAGAGAGAGTACTGAAAGTTAATCAACTAAGCACACTCCATAGTAACCTCAGGGCATAACTGTGGCAAGAGGTTGAAAAGGCTGTGCTTTAACTAGTCACACCTCCCTCAGTTACTAAACATAACACATCTTTCAGTGAAGACTGGGGAGAAAGTGAAGACTTGCCTAGGTCAGGCAGTCACTCAGGCTCTGTGACCACAGGAGGAAACCAAAAGATTCTCTTTGTGCTGGGTGTTTGGCTGTTCAATAGCTAAACTCATATGATCTGAACTTCTGCCTTCAAGCTCAAAACTGACCACAGATTTCTTGTGGGAACAAAGTTTTCCAGTGAAAGCATGTATTTGGAAATCTCAGAAAACAAAAGGAATCTGCCTAAATTAATTGAGTAAGAGTTTGCAATATAGTCAGCACAGAAGAACCTGTTCTGTAATAAACAAATATGTATTGGCTCTACTGGGTTAGGACTGGGACAGTCCTGGGCAAGGATTCCTATCTTAACTTCTACATCTGCCTCTGACAGAGGACAGGATAAGGGCCCACACCTCTGTCTTGCAGTGATGTAGACAACGATGTATTTGCGCTGTCCATAACGGGCTCTGTCTGAAGGACAAGAGTGTGTGTGTGGGTGGGGCATCAGCTGGAGGTTGCTTATTGTTCCTCTTAGCACTCAAAAAAGAGGTTGTGCTTGCCTTCCTAGCTGTGGAATACCTGCCACCCCCCAGAGCTGGTGCGTCCCACGCTGGAGAAAACCCTGAAGATCCTGCAGCTGGACTACGTTGACCTCTACATTATTGAGCTACCAATGGCTTTCAAGGTAAAAATAAAAGCTGCCTGAAAAAATGTGCATGAATGGTTTTAACCAAGACCTCTGTCAAGCATCTTCTTTGCAGTTTTCAGTCCATGTTGAAAACAGCACTTTTGCCAGAGAGTGTTTGATATATAGTGCATGCATATATTGCTGTGCACTATGCACACAAAGAGGATGATGTGAGAATGGTTACTGACAACTGTAACATGGGGTGTCTCCACTGGAAGGACAGGTCTCCTAACTAGAGTTGAACACTTCCTGCACTGAAGAATTATTGTAGCTGAAGCAGCACATGCGTCTTAATCCTCTCTGAGACTTGAGGAGTGAGTCACTGGAGACAAGGTGGTTATACTAAGCAGCAAAGGGCTAGGGACACTGTTTGGAGGGGGAGATGGAAAGGGGAAAAAAGCCACCAAATTGATTTCCTTATTCTATCCCAAAAACTGAATAGCCATGGTAGTTTTAAAGCCACTAGGCAAATCATGGCTATGATCTTAATCTCCTTAACTATAGTGTTCCTCTCAGATAACTTGAGTACATCTCACAGCTGGTCCCAACATGGGTTGTCCATCTCTCACTATCAAAAGTCTGAAAGGTTAAAGCCTGGTATTCCTTCATACTGCTAGCTCTGTGCAACTTGTAGCCAAAACCTTTTAATGCAAAGGGGTCATATCAGAGATGCATGCCTCCCTTGTAACAATTCTTGCAAGTCCTCAAACTTCCTGGTTTCACAGACATTTTTACCTTACTTTACAACCTTCTTCTGCAAGTACATGATATAAAGGCAAATTAAGTAACAGTGAAACTAGAGGAATGAGATTCAAAATGTACTTAAATGGCTTTGAAACAATTAAATCTTTTTTTTCTTCATAGAGTCAGGTAATTATCTGGCTAATTGTTTCTATAGGATGTTTAAACTATAAACTTGCCTCTTTTTGCAAGTAAGGTAGTTCCTTGATTATTAAAATTGTATTTTACTATGGACTTCAAACTGCCAGGAACATCAGATAGGAAGCAATTAACCAAATGCAACAATCACTTCAAATAAATCAATTAGACCTGCAGTTTCTCTTCCCCAAGGAAGTCAAACCCTATTAAGACCTGTATAGGAGTAACTGAACTCACATATGAAAACTTTATTTATATGGTCCTATGTATGGAGTCCTTTTGGGTAATTTTTTTAAAATTTCCCACCACTTGTAATTTCCTGTTTCCCTTTGCTTGTGTTTGTATTCTCTAGTAGTTCATTCTCCTGCATAGTAAAGGTCATTGTCTCACAATATAGAGATACAGACAGCTGGCTTTAAAGTAATGTACATCTGACTCCCTGAGGTCTGTATCAACAATCTGAGTAGTTAAAGGAGCAGCAGTCCTGGAGATGCATTCAATTCCCTCTTGAAAGGGGAGGGGGGAAAAAAAAGTCACTTTCTGCTTTGAAAATATCTTTTTGTAGCAGAAAACCCCCACCTTTTCACAAAGGTGGCAAGTTTCCTTTCTTTGCTCCCTCTCTCACACAAACACACCCATCCCCACATGCCATGCTTGCCTTTGGTGAGGAGCATGCAGGTGTAACACTAAAACCCCTACTTTGCCCTAGTCTAAAAGTGTTGGTGCTTTCCTGTCTCCTCAAAAGCCTTCTAGCAAAAGCAGACTCTGCTTGAAACCTGTTAACTGCTTGCGATAAAACTCACAGTCCAATCTGAAACCAGTAAGAAACATGCCTCTGCAAAGCCCAGCAGTAAAAGCTGTTTTAGAGGCTTCTAAGCAGAGTAAGAGGAATCTTGTTTCAGGGATTGCAAATAGTGATAGAAATAAAGGAAAATGGGATGATGATAAATTAGCTAATGTAATTGTTAGCTAAATATTACTACAAAAATGTGATGTTGAACAGAAGCTAATGAGTTAGAAGTGGAACAGAGGTCGTTAATTTGGACTCATCCCCTGAACTCTAAGTAAAGTCCAACTGCTATGTATTCAGCTTGAAGTCTGCTGGGATATTATGGGAAAAAAATGTTTTGTTCCAAAATATCATGGAAAGGTTTTATAAACAGGGCTCCTCCACGTCAAGTTATGATGGCAAGCAGTTTGCTGTCTATATAATAAAGTGAACTCAACAGCCACCTACCTCCTACCAGTCAAGAATTTTTTTTTTCCCCCAGAAAGAAAGAGCAACAAAGGCAAGAAATTGTCTTTGTGGAATTCATTGAGTAAAATCAGGACATCTGGAGGAGACGGGCTTACGCTGTAACTTAGATCTTGGCTCTGAAATCTGAGGCTTTGTTTTCCTTAGACTCAGTTCTCCCATTAAATGCTTTGAATTTGAACTTCTTGACTGAGCGCAAGTTACTGATCATATTAGTCACAGCTGCATGTTCCCAAGGAGTTACCATGTAAACATTTTTGTACCTAGACCTTTGAAATGCAGTAGCTTGCAGATAAATCAGATGTCAAACATCACAGAAGGGTATTTTTGAGGAAAAAGTGAAATCACAAACAGACCAAAGGAAGCAAGATATTACTGCATTACCTGCAACAACAAGGGCATGACCAGAAAGTGACAGAAAGCTGTGCTCATATCAACTCATAACTCAGCTATGAAGCCTTGTTTATGGGGTATAGAGATTGGAAGCACTTAAGAGGTTCACAGCCTGTACTACAGCTACACCACACAGCACTCTACTACTAGTAAGTAGCTCTTGGAAATGGTCAATCCACCCGTTGGGAGCTGGACTGAGTTGGTACTCTTCCCAGGTCCCTAGAACACAGGCATGATCAGGGGATGGGCTGTGAAGAAAGGAGGGAAGAAGTGGAAGAGAATTCAGGTTGTTACTTTAACCCAGCCCTTTCGAAGGGCCAGGCCTTTGGAATCCATAACAATGGTTGAAAGTTTATTGAAAAAAAAAACAACCCACAACTTTTTCAGTAAGACCATCTAAGAACTCCTGAGTGTGCACTCACGACAGTTCAGAAGTGTATTCAAGAATGATCTAGCAATGAATGGTGTGGTAAGCCCAGTAAGAATGACCTGTTAAACTTCATGATTCAGAAAGCTTCTGATTTTTATATATTTTTACAAGTAGAAGATTTCCAAATCTGGGGAAAAACCTTCGCTCTGAGGAGTGAATTTTGTTATTTGGTTTTTTTTGTATGGTTTTACTTTTCAGCCTGGAGATGCAATCTACCCAAAAGATGAAAATGGAAAGTTTATCTACCATGAGACAAACTTATGTGCCACTTGGGAGGTAAGCAAACAACTTCTATCCATGTGTGCTTTTGAAACACAGATCCATATTCTCAGTGTTACTTATGGCCTTCATAGCCAGAGATGAGGCTTGTTAACAGTGCAAATGGATCAAATTCTTCTAACTCCATGGATAAATTTTACTTCTGTCCTAAATTTGTTTATGATGCACTCTGGTCCTATAGACAGATGGCTCCTTAAGCCTACTGCTACTTGGCTTTGGGATCTCAGGTAAGGCATAAAGTGATATTAGCAATTTCCTCACATTTCTGCTTTGCAAAACCTTGTGCAGTCTTTAATTCATGGCCATAGCTTGTCAGCTTTCCTACAAAGCATAACTAATTGAGCTTAGTCAACACCAACAGATACAACATGGACACATATTACACACTCCAGCTTGCACGGTCCACAGCTAGTCATAGTCCCAGTTTACTTTTACTTGAGGTGCAGCAGACAAAGATGGAGACTGGGTGAAATTCCAAGTGAAAGTCTTGAGTATGAAGGAGCCCAGGGAAGGCTAGGGCTTCCCCCTGGCAGCTGAGCTATCCAGGCTGGGTATCAGGGGGAAAGGGAACTTCCATGTTAGCTGGTTTTGTTACCCTTGTCTTTGGTTGATCCATTTCCTTCCTCTCTTTCACAGGCTAGTTGCTCAAATGTTGAAAGTGACGGCTGTTCAAACAGTTATAGTTTTATCTTCAAGCTGGTGCTTATTGTACAGGATATATTGAACCAGGTCACTCCCATCAGTTAATAAGCCAAGAGAAAAATAGATGGTGGTGAGTTAATGCTTTCGAATAATAGCATCAGTCTAAATAAAACTGGCTAAACTCAAACCAGACAATTTAAATCAATATGTTGCTAACAGGCAAAAATGGCTCCAGATGACTGTATTTGCTGACTTGTCACCAACTGATACAAAGCATGTGAGGCCAACTAGAGGTCATCAAATACATGGTGCCTCTTACCTCCCTGCTTTCAGCTCCTGAGAGGTAGAAAGGAATAACAAAACCTGCAGGAGGGGCATCCATTTTGAGGTCTGCTCTGCCTCAGCCACCAAATTGTGTGCAGAGCTTCTGAGAGCAAAGGACCCTCTTTCCCCTTAACAACCCAGCAGATGAAGCTGATGAAGACCAGGACACATATTCATATCCATTTTCATAAGGCTTTCTCAGCTATTAGGACTTTTCTGAAGTGCAAAATATCTAGAACTGCTGTCTCTCCCCTTTTTATACTGTACTGATGTTTTCTCTGCTGGTTTTGTAAGGCATCTTGCCAGATATATAGAGGATTTCACTGGATAGATACTTAATATGAAAAAACTATTGTACAATCAAAAGGAATATCTTGACTTATCAGTAAAGCAAACTGTTTTGTTCACTTTAACTTCTCCGACGTTGAGGCAGTGCTAAAGCAGCATAAAGTAAGCAAAACTCTTTGAAAGCAAATGCCTGGCACTTAAGTATCTATATCTCAGATTCATCTTTCTGCTCTCTAGACAAATTCTACTTTCACAGGAGGTATAAAACATTAGGATTTGGTCTGGAAAGTGGGTCTACATGGGAAGAGAGTAACATGATGGTGCCAGCCCTCATGCAAATAGAGCTGTTAGTTCTGTTGCAGCAAAGGTTTTTCTGCGGTCTCAAGTATGGACTACCTTCCATCCGTTTCTAAAATGAACATTTAAATTAATCAAGTCAACATGTAGGACTCCACTAATCTATGCTTTCTTTGCAGGCTATGGAAGCATGTAAAGATGCAGGCTTGGTAAAGTCTATTGGAGTATCCAATTTCAACCGCAGGCAGCTAGAGATGATCCTGAACAAGCCAGGACTTAAATACAAACCTGTCAGCAACCAGGTATGACTGCATGCTGAGGGCAGTGCCTATGCTGGTGCCACTGCCCTGTAGGGAATGCAGAAGCAACATGTGGCCTAAGCTACAATGTGCAGAACAATGATGTACACTTTGCCACAGATGCTGCCCTCTATACTGTCACACTTCCATTTATAGCTTGAAAATATTACTCATCCCATCTAGATAAACATTTAATAGGTGCTGGAACTATTGCTCTCCTCAGTTCCTGCTCCAGGACTAAAAACCTGATGCCTCTGTACCAAAACTCCATTAACAAGGTTGAATGCCAAGTCAATGCAAATCTTAAATCTGTGCCATGTACCTCACTTCAAGTCCAAACAATTCCCAAGACAAACCATTCAGAGCAAACCTGTCCTCAATGAAACCATGTCTACCTCATCTGACACCAAAACAACCCTATGTATGAGGGATCCTGAGTCACTCTAAGCTTCCCAAGTTTAAAAGAATACATTAGAAGAAATTCCTACATATGCTATACTTGCTCTCTTGCATCTTTCTTATAGTGTCTTTTTACCTTGTACCTTATATCAGTAAGAGGTAGAAAAATACCTAAATTACAGAGGAGACATCATTAAGCAACTGACAGTCTGAACAAGCTCTTGAAGAGGTCAGGCATGTCCAAGTTAAATGACAGTAGCAGGGCTCAGAGAAGGTGGTAAGTGGTAGTAACCCGTCTGAATGCCCAATACCTTTGGCTCTGGCATTTGGCAGCTCATTGCATTTCCTAGAAATCACTGGGAAGCTCTTCTGACTTATCTAGCACAAGCAAATATTCACATTAGCAATATCAGAGGCCAGAGACCAGCTGGGAGCAACTTCTCACCCTCAGTGCATAGACTAGAGGGCTGGGATTGACATGAGTCAGAGAAAAGAGGCTGCAGGGCAAAGGCCATAGCCTTAATTTCTGTCTTTGACCTGCAGGGCCTGTGAGAGGAGGACATTCCAGCACCCCTCACTGCTATGAACATGCCCAGCAGGTGCAAAATGCAATTGTCATTTCTGGCGTGTTGCTGAGACTGCACTGGTCATTGCTGCTGCTTCCTGGAGTCCAGGAAAACCAGGCAAAATATTAAGCATAGCTTAGGGCAGCTAGCTAGCAAGCATGGAAGTGCCAGATAGCTTCAGACTGCCTGCGAACAGTGGTTACTCTACCACCTTGTAGAAATCCCTTTTCCAGGGTCTGAGCAGGCAGCCAGAAAATCCCTGCCTGGAAGGGAACAGGATTTGTTATGTGGGAAGGCAGAGTTGGTAACAAGTTCATAAGTGTTATGGAGACATCTCACCTTTTAAATATCTCACCTTTCTATCTAGGACAGCTTATGCCAACACTTGCCCTAACACCATTCATCCTGAATGCAAGAGGCAGAGGAACAAAGATCTGACTCACATAAAATGTGTTGTCTTCTCAGCCTGCTTCTCTAGTGAGTTTTCCTCACATCTGTCCTCCCCACCTATTACCACCTTTCCACTGGGGGCCAATAAAAATTCCCTGCAGCCAAATTATAAATCACAGGTGTTGATCTGCTGTCCACAAAAATGAATAATTTAAAAATTCATTACACAGGAATGTACAATTAGAACAGTTCCTTAACTTACATGTTCCTTAATTTACAGCATCACCTGCCTGTAGGTCTTTCAAATATTGGGACACCTAAACATTCTTTCTGCGTTACTCTTGTAGGTTGAATGCCATCCCTATTTCACCCAACCGAAACTCTTACAATTTTGCAGACAACATGAAATTGTTATTGTTGGGTACAGCCCATTGGGAACTTCAAGGGATGAAACATGGTAAGTCCCTATGTTACTTTCTAAAGGAAAGCATCCAGGAAAAAGAGCACTAGTTCTCCTCAGCTGATTCTCTGTGCAAAATGCCTTTGTCCCCATTATTCATAGTAGTTCTGAACTTCAGTGTCTAAATACTGTTGTTGTTAATGTAACTTTGCAACACGCGTGCTGCATGTTGTCATCAGAAAATAACAGGTGTCTTGTATAGGAGGCCACCTTAGGTGTCCTCTAACTGGAAGCAGGTGGCTGTAACTGGGAATATTGAGTCTTAGGCAAAGATTAAGTCAACATCAAATAGGAAGTTGCCTCTGACAGATCACCAGCATAAATGCAGTAACTTTTCTCCCATCTTTCACACAAGTAATCAAAAAGGTGCAATATTCTGTCCACAAAAAAGCAGATGTTATTAAAGATAAGGAAGGTTAGTGGGATTTTTTTGTTTGGTTGGTTTTTGCAGGGTTTATTTTGTTTGTTTTGTTTCCTCTTTCTCCATTTTTTCTTACAGGGTAAATGTGTCCTCCCCTCCTTTACTGAAGGACCCTGTGCTGAATGCCATTGGCAAAAAGTACAAGAAGACAGCTGCACAGGTTGCTTTGCGTTTCAACATCCAGAGAGGGGTGGTAGTCATCCCAAAAAGCTTCAATCCACAACGCATCAGAGAGAATTTCCAGGTAAATTCATACTCCAGTGGTGTATGGATGAATTCACTTAACACTGAAAGTCCATATAGAAGGTGATTTTCACATTTCTGTCTATAGACATAAGGATTGACCAATGTCTAACTTTATCACATTTGATGCTTTTTGTTTCCATCACTTAACGGTATCAAGATATGACAAGAACAGGTCAAAGCAGAGGGGAAATTTTAATGCCTTTTATCCCTAGCTCTGAAATAACAGCTGCTGGTGTATCCCAGAGCACCAGTTGCTGAAGTGAGTAGCACAAAGAAGATGAATTAATTCACTAGGTCATCAGCAGGTTGCTGTTCATATGTGTTCAGGAATGACTGACTTGTTCTGCCTAGTCTTCAGGTATGGGGTAGCTTTGTTGGGAAAGGTGTGCCAAGGTTGTTGCAAACAGGTGTGCCAAAAAGGCTCATAATGCCACCTGAAAGCTTCACCACCACGCCCAAATAGGATGAAGAATTTTTTCCTGCATCCCTTGCAGCACTCAGCACCCATACCACCTCCACTTTCCCTGCCAGCATATTGCTTTCAAAGCTGGTGGCCCACTACTTGCCAGACTACCTTTCTCTTCTTGCAAAAGAGTGTGAACAGACATGGCTGGACTTACTCATGTCCTCAAGATTTGCCTGTAAGTGCAAGCAGTATGAATTTGTGGGGAAGACAGCAGGGAGGAGGAGGGATTGCACTTCTGAAATCTAGAACATAAAATGTTGATTATGACAAGAAATGTTAATTTATTCCTAACATCTCCTTCCATTAGATCTTTGACTTCTCCCTCACTGAGAAAGAGATGAAAGAAATTGAAGCCCTGAACAAAAATGTTCGTTATGTGGAACTGTTAATGTAAGTCCAGAAAGAATCCTAGATCCTCACAGAATATTCCTGTTTTTTCAGAGGAATTAAAGAAAACATAAACCAACCAATGCAAAAACAAACAACAACAAACCTTTTTAAAATTAACTTCTGTATAAAAAAATCTTATTTTAAGGTAAGACTTAAATCTGGGAAGTCTTTAATGCAGCCTGCATATGCTCCTGGACCCATTGCAAAAACATGTGCATTACCTGTTTGCAGCTCAGACGTCAAAAACCCACCTTCTAGAAAGTGACTGTATCTGGCTATTCCATCTCTGCTCCAGCCCTGTAATTTCCTCACTTTAGGGAGGGATCTGCTCCTTTTCACTTAATACTTTAATCAGAACATCAAAATTTGCCTACCCAGATTCCTCATAAAACAAAGGTGACCACAAGTAGTCAGAAACTTTTTTGGCCTTTTCTCTGACACTGTCTTCAGCAATCTTTCTTGCTGTCACATTGCATTGTACTTTATATGGAAAGCAGAAAACCACAGAGCTTGTTTGACTGCTAGACCTAATTATCTCTTCTGAGAACTAGCACGGCTTGATCTCTTGCTGCTTGTGATCTAAAGCTTACTGCCAATGTAGTTTTGCTTCACCTGAAGGCTACACTATGCCAGATTGACCCAATACATTTTCCAGAAAATAAGGCCGTTTGTTTCCCTTCATTTCAAGAGCATCCACAGTTTATGGGCAAACTTTTTTGCTTTCCCCTTTTCTGGATACTCAACATATAGCCAAATGCTAGAGATTCATTTCCATGCATTTCTCTTGTAACCCTGGATTATATGTATCTTGCCAAACTGTAGTGTGCTCAAGAACTAGAAGTAAAAAGCAGGATAGCTCCATCAATAGCACTCTAAAACATTGACCATTGCTCAAAAGTTATGGGGAACATTGAAAAGGAACAAATAATCCACTTACTTTGCTGCCTAAGTATGTTAGGAAGTATGAACTAAGTTTAAAGCGTCATAATGGAGTTAATTTTCCACATTTAACTCAGACAGGTGCTCTAAAGCTTTATTTTCTTTAAGGACCAGCATATAGTTCTGGAAGGCTTGTCACATAAAGTCTAGCAGATTCTTGTATATGTTTTGGATATTTTTAAATATTTTCGTTTTTCATTACTAAGTTGAGCTATAACATAATTTATACTTTTAGCAAGTATATACACAAAATGTATTTGTTGGCCTTTTCCAGAAGCATAATTAAAGGATGCAAATGCCCCCAGGATAACTTTCTAAGCCACAAATCCAAAAACTAACAAATTCAATGCTTTGCTTTATTAGACTGAATTGGTGACAGGAGGCCACTGATAAGGAAAAATGAATGCATAGGATGGATACTGCCAGCTCTGTTTTTCACAGGAGTGCCAAGTTTGGGGAAGATGCTTACATAAAAGTCTAACCTCAACTGTGAAAAACATCTTCTTGGAAAAGTGATGCTGCCATGTAAGGAGCAGCTAAACATACATCTACCTACTACATGTTCTCACACTGAAGTGTCTGGAATTGACACTGCAACAGATGAGTCACTAAAGAGATTTCTTACTTCAGCTATCAGTACATATCTGAAAAAGTCAAACTATCATACAGAAAGACTTCAGGTTAGTCAACTTAGTCCAAAAACTTTTGACTGCTGTGATGCAAATGCCATCAGGAATGGAAGAAGCCAGCTCTCTGGCTCTTCTGCAGCTACCATGGGTGCTGCATGCAAATCTGTTGTTCTGATGGTGCCAGTAAGATCATACAAGTAGGATATTAGTGGAATTAGTGGAATGAGTTAGCAAGTTAACCATCTGAGCAGAAAATGTAGGGTTTGTAAAAATAAAAGTACTACAGGAAATCTCAGTCTTAAATGGTTTCTTCTCCCCTTGGAGAAAGGGAAGCATTGAGCTGGGCAAGTTTTACATTAATCTGTCAGCTTGATTTATCTTGTGCTCCCAGTCTCTGATGTGGGCATTCCTCCTTATCAGTTGTTCTAAGCTGCATCATGAATCATTTTCATCCAAAGGACTCAGACCTATGAACATGTGAGAACCAATTAGCAATCATGCTCCATAGATGGAAAGTAAAGATTATGACACTGGCAATTCAGACATTCTTAAATTATACTGAAACCAAACAAGCCAAAGTGTTGTGGCTTGTTTTTTTCTTGAACCAACTGTTAATGTGTAAACACTTCAGCTTGGCATGAAATGTTTTGACGCAACAAATTCAAAATGTTTTATGCCTTCCAGTTAGTTAACTTCAATATTGTGAAATGTATCCTTCCCAAACTGGAACAATTAACAGCTGGGATAAATGCCAGTATTTGTTGTTCCCTGCTGTAAGGCAAGGCAGCCAGCTACCATGGTGCACCTGAGAATGCTTTTCAGAAATTTTTCATTTTGCTAATAGAAAGGATTTGTCAAGCCAGGGCTTGCAGTTTAGCACCATTTTTTCAAACAAACAAAATGACCCACATAAAAAAAAAAAATTGCTTCTCTCTCAAGTCTGTTAGAAATAGGCAAATGTGGTGTTATTTTTTTCACCTGTAGTTGACCCTGAAAATTTCCTTCTTTCCTTTTATAATAACCCTAGATCATGCATCTACCCTGAGCATGAAATTCTGAAAAAATCTCTGTGCCTTTGGTAGTATGCAGTTATGGACATCCCTTTCTCCCCTGAACTAGGTCAACCCAAAGCTTCTCTGTAAATTCTCTGCCACTGCTGCTATTAACTTGGCAAAGCATCCACATCTAGACTGAGCTAGAGGACATCCAGACCTAGTCTAGATATGGCAACTGCTTGAAGAAAACACCATACCAAACTTAGACCTATTCATGCCATCTCTAAGCACATAAGCCAAAGTAGTACAGTCCAGTGCCTCCACCTCTCCTTCAAATACAGCCCCTATTTCTGAGGGTCTTTCTAGACATATGAACAAAGTATTCCTCTTCCACAATGCACACATAGTGAAACCATCCTCCTGTCCACCAACACTTATACTAACCCAAGTTAAATCCACCAAGTTAAATAGCAAGAATAGCAGACATACACACTCTCATTACTCCCCCCAACTATTTTTAAAGTGTGCAGCCTGTAGGTCTAACAAAAAGAAAGAAAATGACCCTTCATTGACCTCACCTTAAGTGCACAGTTTTGTTTCCAACTCTGCAGGGCAGACTGTTTAGAGCAGACAGCTTCTCAATAAGAAAAAGAGCGTTCCATGAAGGCCACCTATATATTGCAAGGAAGAGGTTTGGTAGGCACAGGACAACTGCATAAGAGATTCGATACCCTGCCTCACTTGAGAAGCTTACTTGTTTAATCTGATCTATCCACAGGTGGCGTGACCATCCAGAGTATCCCTTCAGTGATGAATACTGAAAACAAGGTGTATCCAAGTAGGTTCCTAACTCAGTGCCATTAGGCTTTGATGAAAGAGACTCAACATTTGGTGCTTTGACTTCATTGGAAACTGTTCAAATCAGCATTAAAAACATGAAATTTACTTTCTATTGTCTTGTCAATCTCTTATTGCCACTGAAGAGCAAATCTATTTAATCTATTTAATCTCTGGTTTTGGCTTAGAAGACTTTAATTCTGAGCACCAAAGCTTCAAAACTGACAGCTGATAAAACTAAGGTTTGCTCGTAAATGCAGGCTCACTAGTTTAAGACAATAATTTTCATTCAATTGCACATTCCTCACTGAACTTGAAACAAGAAGTTCTGGTTCAGTAGATGTGAAGCAGTATAATTTTGTTTCACTGCTCAAGTAAAACAAAGTTAGGAGTGAGAAACTAATCAGGCTTGATATATATATGTGCATATATATATCGATAAACAGATATAGATATAGTTGAGATATTATATAAGGATGGTATTGCATAACACTGCATAAGAAACCTGGAGCCATCTTGAAGCTAGCACTAGCAAGAGCATCATCTCATGAGATTAAAAATTTCTTAGTTGTTTTTTTTTCCTGCTTCTCAAACTGATACTCAAGAAAATTTCTGCTCACTTTGAGATTCCTGACCTTGTTTTATAAACTCCTGACCAAGACAACACTGAACTAGGAAGTTAAGTTTTAAAGAAGAAGAAAGCTGTATTTTGTTAAATACCACTTTATACTGTGTTTTGAGACTGCAGATTGCTAGCAAGTCCAATAGGAATCAGACAGAAGCAGTTGCGCTGAAGTTTGGACATTTCCTTCAATCTATCCTCAGCTCTCAAACACTGGGGCAGAAGCACATATCTCAGAGTAAGAAAGACTGACTCCTTCAGCATGAATCTCTTTTTCAGGCCCCTTGTTTGCTCACAAATTTTGCAGCCTATAGGTGCATCAACCTATACACACATCTGCAGAAGGCTGTTTTCCCCCTCCCTCCTGCACCCAAGTGCTTCAGTTTTCTGATACAAAGAGGTACTCTAAAGAGGTATTAGAAAAGGAACTAAAGCATAGACAGAGAGTATTTCATAAAAAACATGCACAGTGCCTTGGAAAGTGGTTCATACATGCTCTTCAAGTCTATAGCATCTGTTTTAGTTATTACCATTTCTATTTATTTATTATCCCTGGAATGACTAGAGCAGGAAAACACCAAAATGAAGACACTTCTGTTGAGTCAGCGTGCTCCTCAGAGCTGAGGCAATGAAGTACAGGAGTGACCATTTCACAGGAGGAGCAAGCAAGGCTCCCAAATGGGTCCAGTGCCAACATCACTGGATGAGGTCACTGGACACCACTAGAGAAGTCAGGCCCCTTCACCAGGGTGGTCTTTACATAACATTTATAAATCCATGTATAAATGTTAGTAGAAGAGCATTCTGCTTGCTGGAGGTTACCCAACGACAAACCTAATTTTATTCTATTATCCACTTAAACCAGAGGAGGAAATAAAAAAGGTCAGGGAGGTATAGCCAAGGAGGAAGACAACATAATCGAAATCTGCTAGTGTTTATCTAAGACACTCCTAAGATCAGGTGGAGCAGAGGTGGTCAGAACCACTATTACAGTCCTACTTTTCAACTCTGTGAACATCTGAGGTCCTGGCCAGAAACCTGAACAAAATCAAAGCCTAAATTCAAGTGCTAGAGAAGCACAGTTACCACCAATGTGCTGTTCCAGTTGCTTCATAAATACAAGCCCTAAATAGAGCTATCAGGGTGCAGCTGCTTAACGGTAGCACTGTACAAATTTTTGCACAGTAACTTGAGCAGGTGCAAGTCTCTGGCCAGGGCCAACATCCAGTCCGGGTTTGGAAAAGCTCTTGTTTTCTACATTGCAAATGTCAGCTAATGAAATGCTGAAATGGTCACACCAGCCCCTTCACAGCTATCTGCTCTTTCCAGACATCCACCCCAGAGGTTAGGCAACGCCTGAGGTTCCAATAAATCAGGTGACCTTTTATGTGTGAGTAAGGAAGATGATATGCTAAAGCCTCTCTAACAGGAAATACCCTATAATCAAGCCTTCAATCTGTACTGAGTTAATAGGCAGGACAGATTGTAAGAGTTGCTCCAGCCCAAGTCATGCCAGCAAAACCTTTTTCCTCTTTCCTCCCTCCCCCCTCTAATTTTAATAGAATCCTCCTTCTCCTTTGCATTGCCTCATTTGAATCTGATGAAAAGAAAAACCAGCCTCTTCCCAGGGGCAAATGCTCCCATACTAATTTCCATCAGTTATGAAACTGCTACCGATGTCTAACCTAGTTTCCCCTCTCCCTTTTCTCAGTTTCAGACCATTGCTCCCCATTGTTCTCCATCTTGCCCTATAAAGAAAGGTTTTAGAGGGAAAATAAGCAGGCCTGCAGCTGCGGGCTTGGAAAACACATTCCACCAGCAACAGCACAAAGAGAGAAGAAAAACCCCAAAGCCTGGCCCCACATACAATCTGCTCACATCCAGAAAATTGCAGAGGCGTACCAAATTCACTGCCTGGTGTAAAACAGGTTGCTTGGAAGTGCCACATACAGCCCTGCTCCAACTGGAAGGGTCAAATGTGGACAGAGGGGGCTCCAGCAGCTCCTGCTCCAATAGCAACCACACATGACAAGAATAGACCCAAATGTGTACTGGGAACACTTACTCATTTTACCATAAGTAACTCAAGTAGTTTGTGACTCTTCCTGTAGCTACACAGTGAAATAAAATCCAGACAAAGAACTTTGCTTCAAATATAAACAAGTGACTTTAAAGCAAAGAAGAACAAGTGATACAGTAATTTAGATTATTTTTGTAGCCCAAGAGCTGTTCTGGTCTGGCTAGCAGAAAAATCAGGGAATATGTTTCATATCCCCAGCAACAAAGCAGTTGCCAGAGGTGTACAATCAGAACACGGGCTTATCTGGTGTTGGAGAAAAAGCCATTCCCTACTGTTACACAAGCTCAGGTCAGACCACAGGGCTTTGGAGCTGCAGCAGCTGGGCACTTCATTGGGCACAGGTATGCTCATGTTTAACATGTGAAGCAACAGAGAAGCACCATCAAGCAGCTTTCTTGCAACACACTGACATTACCCCCACCCTGCACTATGTGGCTAGCCGAATTTGTTTCCCCTTGGAGAGGCAGAGCTTCATCTTCCCCAAGACTAAATACCTGGAATAGGACTCTATGTCAGAAAGAACATTCATCCAATTTTCCCTATGTGCAATTAGAGAAATTTCCACAAAAGGAACAGGGGAAACAGTAAGAGGCAAAGTAGGATGAGTCCTGTGTACATTTTAGAGACATATATTAAAGAATGACCTTTCAATTTGTACAATATATTTTTTCAAGTCACAAAGACACTTCCCTGACTGGGAATCAAACCCAGGCTGTGGTGCTGAGAGCACCGAATCCTAACCACTAGACCACCATGTCTTCTGTAGTTGACATGGGGTTGTTATGATTCAAGTGCAGGACCTGCCACTTGGCCTTGTTGAACCCCATGCAATTAACCTTGGCCCACTGATGTAACCTGTATAGGTCCTGCTGTAAAGCTTCCTCACCTTCTAGCAGATTGATACACCCACCTAGCTTGGTGTCATCTGCAAATTTACTGAGGGTACACTCAATCCTTCCAGCCTGATCATTAATAAAGATATCAAAGAGAACATGAGATTAAAGAGAACAGTGTAACTTTAATCAAGGACAAAGTGAATTTTGTGAACAGTAGAAGAGGATCAGAGGATACAAAAGCCTTTGGTTACATACAGCAAAGTCCTCACCTGATGAGACTTCCTCACATTATCCCTTTCTAGAATCAAACCTTGAAGGATGTTCACCTCCAGGCTGACAGGATATTTAACCATTACCAAGTTCTTGGGACATTCAAAGGAAGTTAACAGCAGAGAGGTTGCCATTTTCCTTAATTAATTAATTTAATTAAGAATCACAGATGATTCTTCATATTAATATGTGAATCATTAAAGTGTGGAAGCAAAGCTGGTGTTGCAGGGACTCAGAGGAGAAGAAATTATGTGCTTGGGATGTGCAAGACATCTCTCAGATCTCTGCAGCAAGCAGAGAGGACAAACTCAGATCTTTTATGTATGGTATATCCAATTTAAGATAAGATAGATACCATCTTTCTTACTACAAGTAGCACCAAATCCCCTTGTTGCCATCCACCAAACTCTTTGAAATAAATCAATTTGGTATTTGTAAGACAATTCATTTATTATCTGGGAAAGACAAAGTGAGGGAACTGCTGTTCCTAGACAGACACATTTTGCCCAGCTCTTAACAGGACACAATTCATACATCTGGAGGAAAGCACTGAGGTGGAAAAGAAAGTCTGTAAGAGTGACATGTTAAAATGGGATTCAACATGCTTATTTCAGTTGTGACCTAAACTGCAAACACATTTGCCTTTAGGGGTGGGGTAATAAGCATGCAGTTGGGTACTAGTGCAGTTTTTGTACTAATTGATTCTCAACAGTGCCAGATTTCCAACATCCTACTACCCTGGAGCAAGAGCCCTAGCTCACATTGAATAGCTTTAAGAGTGTGAAAACCAGAATAGTTAGTTTTAATTTTTCGGTGCCAGACAGACTCCTCAGGGAACATTAACTCAACACGCATGAGCAATACTCATAACAGGACAACACATTGCAAATGAAAAGCAAAGCAGAACCAAATGGAAAAATAGGAGGGAAAGAAGCAGATGGAAAGAAACCACGTGTGCGTGTAAACACATACAAATGCACACAGAGGGACACCACTCGAAGCAGCTCAGTATTTTGCTCTCTACAGAGCTATCTGCAAAGCTGCATGGATTAAGGCCTCAGATCAGGTCATTGAAAATAGTGAAGGCAAAAAGCCTCCACCAGAACAAATGTGCACTCCATTACAAGTTAAATGAGAGCTCATGATAACCTAGAACACATTTCAGAGCGACCTCAGGCATAACAAGGAAAAAGCAATGCAAGCACAGGGTACATCATTGGATAGGACCCAGCTAACATTTCAGCACATACAAATCAGCAGTGACTCTACCAACTCAAGATTTATGCCAGCATAGACACACAAAACAGAGGAAGCCCCACACCCTCAGCACAAGGAAACTCATCCTAAATGTTCTATTTCCCCAGCTAGCCTAACCAATGTTGTTCTCTGAGGTCAGGGCTGATCCTGGGGAAAGCTTGCAGAGTATTTTGTCATCTCTTAGGAAAACTGCTTTGTTCATCATGCCACCATGTCTCAGCTTCCACGTATAGGGCAACATGCAGAGCTCCACACATTTGAAACAGGGAGGTTTCCCAGCAAGTTGATCCCACCAGCCCACAAGTTCAGTATTGATGTCCCCAAGCAGTGCAGAATAGCCCAAGCCAGATGTTTGGCAGCATGCTTTGCACAGTTCCTCCCTGCTTTTCCACAGTGATACAACTGCAGTCCTGCCTTGATTTTCTACAGGATGAGGAGGGACTGCCTTTATATTTCATTGGCTGCATTGATCTATACTTGAAGAACTTCAAAGACAAATCTCCAAAACTCAGAAAGGTTCTTCTAAGTCACGGATGAGAAATCCATGCCCTCATTCAACAAGCCAGTGCTACCACTCTGGTCCTCTGTGATAAACATTCCTCCCAATATAAATAGAAAAAAAACCCAACAAAGCAGGAAAGTAAGAGGTAACATATTAGAAACACCCATAGGATTTATGATTCCTACTATTTTTCTTTTCTTCCTAAGCATTTAGCACAAAAACAATTATTAATATCCTTTACAATCTACACCTCTTCAGGTGTAGACCCGAGACCATCAAATTTCTTGTCTCATGCCTGTGTCCACAGAATCATTCTGTTGAGTGTGCAAGACTTTGAGGCAATAAAAGTGCTTTCAGAGGTCACAGCTAGAAGGAGGGGCATTATAGCTCTTTTCCCTTAGCAGTTAGAGTACTGAGAAGTGATGCAGCAGCACAGGCTCAAACTTTTATGGAGGTTTAAACCTACATTTTCTATCTTGTTCAATTACCAACCTGCACAACCTTCTGGAAGTGATCCGATTCCACCCACTCCATGGAACTTTTCAGCTTTGCATGATAAATTTCTCAGGGTGAAAGGAGCAAGGAGTAAGTAGCTAAGAAACATAATATACTTACAAGGAGGGCATTTGCAGTCCAGCCCTCACTCAAGTCACTACTGACTGGAAAACACCACCATGGAACATGGATCAAAATTTCTCTTCCATCCTAACAATACTATGGCTCATTCCTATGCTATGTATGTTGTTCTCTCTTCTGTTTCTTTTGGCCACAGCACCAGTTGAATTATCAGAAAGGATTCACCACATTGGAAAGGATGATGCACATACCCTTTCCACCACAATATATGTAAATATTATTTTCTCGGCATTTCTAGCGTTCATTACTAAAGTGAGAGTAAACCGTAAGGCATCACTTAACCAAAAACCCCAGCAGGCTGCACAGAGGTACTAAATATCCAGATAAATTAAGACATTGATTTGCAACCCCCCTCAGACAATTGCTCCAGCATTCCACAGACATTAGGGACTGACTCTGTGAGATTATTTTTGCCTCCTTCAGAGCTACTTCCTCTCACCCTTTTTGCACCTAAAGACTTCTATCCAGGTTCTCTGCTCTCTCCCAAGTTTCATTTTGCCACATACCTGAACAACTAATTCAATCAAACTCAATTGCTGAAGGAGGGTCCTCCTCATATGGTGTCACTCCCTGCAAAGATCACTCGAACACCTTGTCCCCATTCTTCTGTTTTCCTCCCATCTACATCCAGGGGAAGGTTACTCATCTAAGCTGTTTCCCAGCTCTGGTAAAACAATATTTAAAAAGAGTATTGGGCATCAAATGTGTATTTCCCGTAGCATTCATTATGAAATGTGGATACACTTTGCTATTCCATAAGAATTGCAAAACAAAACTAATTAGGAGAAAGAAAGCACAAGGAAACAGCACTGTATGTTTTTCACTCATTTTGACCCTATAAAGGATTATGAGTTTTGTGTGAAATAAAGGTCCAATGTGTTCCACAGAATACAGCCTCTGACAGAGTCAAGACTGGAAAAGTGTGAAGCTGGTGGTAGTGAAGCAGAGGAAGCCAGCTGACAGGTTACAGAGACTGGCCTGTTTAGAGTGGCACAAAGAAAAGCAATGTTCTCCTATTGCAGACCATATTAATAAGGGAGATGGATTAACTTCAACATTTACAGCCTGTATCACAGTACAGCAATCGCTGGACTAGGTGATCTTCTAGGTCCCTTCCAACCCCTAACATTCTGTGATTTTGCAAAATACTCAAAGAAATCAAAGAGCATGAAACTGATCAAGACATGAAGTTTTTAACTATGCAGGGCCACTCTCTAGAACTCAAGGCTAGAGCCAAACAAGGGTTTGAACCTAGTGGTTTGTATAAAGTTCAGTTTATAGTACCTCTGTGTCAGACACAGGTCTGTCAGCCTGACCTTGGTACCTGGAAAGAATATGGAGAAGATTATCTTGAGTGAGCTCTCATGGCAATTGCAGGGAAGCCAAGAGATCAGGGCCAGCCAGCATGGGTTTATGAAAGGGAGATCTTGCCTAACAAACCTGCTCTCTTTTTTATGACCATGTGACTCGCCTTTTGGATGGTGGGGGGAAGGCTGTGGATATTATCTGCTCAGATTTTAGTAAGGCCTTTGACACAGTCTCCCACACCATTCTCCTGGAGAAGCGTGAATAATGGTATAGACATATATACACTCTTCACCAGGTTAAAAACTGGCTGGCTGTTCCCAGAGATTTGTGATAAATGGGGTGAAATCCAGCTGGATACTGGTCACCAGTGGTGTCCCTCAGAGATCAGATTTTGGGCCAGTCTTGTTTGACATCTTTATTTATGACTTGGATGTGGGGATTGAGAGCACCCTCAGTAAGTTGGCAGATGACACTAAATTTTGTGGGAGTGTTGATCTGATTGAGGGTAGGAAGGCTCTTCAGAGGGATTTGGACAGGTTGGCTCAATGGGCTAAGGCCAATTGTATGAGGTACAAGAAGGCCAAGTGCCAGGTCCTGCATTTTGGTCACAACCACCCCCTGCAGCGCTACAGGTTTGGGGATGAGCAGCTTGAAAATGAACCAGCAGTGTGCCCAGGTGGCCAAGAAGACCAACAGAATCCTGGCTTGCATAAGGAATAGCACAGTTAGCAGGAGAAGGGAAGTTACTGAACCCTTATACTTGGCTCTTGTGAGGCCTCATCTCAAGTACTGTATTCAGTTCTGGGCCCCTCATAATAGGAAAGACATTGAGGTTCTGGAACATGTCCAGAGGAGCTACCAAGCTTGTGAGAGAGAGCTTAGAGAACAAGTCACATGAGGAGAGGCTGAGGGAAGCTGGGCATGTTTACTTTGGAGAAAAAGTTAAGGGGGGGACACATTGCCCTCTACAAATACCTGAAAGGAGGTTGTAGAGAGGTGGGTGTTGCCTCTTCTCCTTAATTACTAAGGACAGAACCAGGGGAAACAGGCTGAAGTTACAGCAGGGGAGGTTTAGATTAGATATTAGGAAGAAATTGTTTACAGAGAGGGTGTCAAGGGACTGGAACAGCCTGCCTAGGGAGGTGGTTGGATCACCAACCCTGGAGAAATTTAAGAAAGGAATTCACAAGGTGCTTCAGGACATGCTCTAAGAGTAGGAATGTTTGGTTTTCATTGTTTTTTTTTGTAGCTTTGTTTTTGTTGGGGTTTTTTTGTTGTTGTTCATTTGTTTTGTTTTGGTAAGAAGCTGGACATGAGCCAGCAGTGCGCACTTGTAGCCAAGAAGGCCAATTGCATCCTGGGCTGCATCAAGAGAAGTGTGGCCAGCAGATCGAGAGTGGTAATTCTGCCCCTCTACTCTGCTCTGGTGAGACCTCACTTGGACTATTGCATCCAGTTCTGGAGCCCGCAACACAGGAAAGACATGGACCTGATGGAGCAGGTCCAGAGGAAGGCCACAAAGATGATCAGGGGGCTGAAACACCTCTCCTACGAGGACAGGCTGAAGGAGCTGGGATTGTTCAGCCTGGAGTAGAGAAGGCTCTGGGGAGATCTTATAGCCACCTTCCAGTACCTGAAGGGGACCTACAGGAAGGCTGGAGAGGGGCTGTTTACAAGGGCCACTAGTGAAAGGATGAGGGGTAATGGGTTCAAATTAGAGAAGAGTAGATTTAGACTGGATATCAGGAAGAAGTACTTGACCTTGAGGGTGGTAGAACAGTGGAATAGACTCCCCAGGGAGGTGGTTGAGGTCCCATCCCTGGAAATATTCAAGATGAGGTTGGACAAGGCTCTGTGCAGCCTGGTCTAGTTGAGGATATCCCTGCTCACTGCAGGGGGGCCGGACTAGATAACCTTTGGAGGTCCCTTCCAGCCCTAAACATTCTATGATTCTATGATTCAGTGATCTAGGAGGTCCATTCCAAACATATTTATTCTATGATTCTGTGACACCACCTCGGTAGCTGGATAAGGATGTGATGGGAAGAGAACTTTCCCACCTCACCCTGCAAGCAGCACATGGGATTACATGACCAAGTAGTCAAAAATTATTTATCTGGTTCCAGGGTCACATGCTGCTCACAACTTAATGCTTTCAAGTTGCATTCAATAAAAGTACATTTTTAAAAGGGTGGCTGCAGTGCTCCAAGGCCATAAATCTGAGATATTTGGAGCTTTTCAGTCAGGAAGCTGAGGTATTTATGATTGCAGGCTTGCATGGACATGCACACACACAGGCTGGGAATCCTGCCCTCTCCAAAGTCTTGCCACACATTTCCATATGGAGGTGCTGGAAAGGCACAACAGCTTCCATAGGCATTCAGAGCATATTACCTGGTACAACTGCACACACAGCATTTCACTAGCACTGAGGAACTACAGGCTGAGAGCAGCCTAAACCAGATATTTACACCACAGACAGTCTCTCAGAGACTGGGGTTTATCAAAGAAAAAACACTTAACTCCTTTGCATTAGCTTAGCATCAGGTTGGTATTAGCTACAGTAAAACAGTTAGGCTGCAGAACATTGTTTCACATTCGCTTTGCAGCTTGACACTTTATGTTCACAGGAATGTTTCTTGTAAGCAGACCTGAAGCAAAATCAAGACACATTTTTTCCCCATTATGCTCACCCAGACATTTTTTAATTCCTCAGAAACCACTGCAGCATCTCACCTTGCAGACCCATCCTATGAAGGAAGGAGACAGGTTCCTGCCTTCCTAGTAGGAGCTAAGCAGCCCAAACTACCAATGCAGACTTACATCCCCTGCTGCTTTCCTTCCTTTTCTTTCCACCCCTCTGACAGTACAACTATCTTACCTGAGGGAAAAGGTGTAGTAAAAAGCAGTAGCTCCCACATCATCAACTTGAACCTGAACCAGGAAAAGAAACAGGCCATCCTGATCCCCACACCCAAGAACTTTAGAAGATATGGAGAGCTTATGTGCTGCTAATGTAAGCAGTCACAGGTGCAGCTAACCTCAGTTACCCCACCCTGGGAGGGGCAAGAGGTAGAAAAAAAAGCCCCTGATGAAGTCTCTGTGCAATATTCATGGTGTTGGTTAGGGCTCAAGCTGTGAGGTAAATGACTAAACTTAAGAAAATAACAGTTTGTGTATGGCTTTTTATTTTGTTGTGTTTTTTTTTTTTTCTTTCCTCTATATATGAAATGTATCTCTACTGTTTCTGGATCATCAGTCCACAGATCTGCCTTAGTCATCTGGCTAGGGTGTTCACAGAAGAACAAATAAATGAATCATACTCTTTGCAGGCATCACTGTGAAATAACTCCTTCCCCCTTGACTTTCCAATGTTTCCTAGTCAAGGAATCCAAATCCTACAGAAGGCTGCACTGAGTGTGCTTTGGCCAGTAGCAGTCTCATCAAGCAACATTGCAGGAAAGCAATGTGCACAGTTCTGCTGCTGACTATGTGGGGCTTGTGGGTTGCATCACCCCACTGCCTGGTGTTGGGGCCTGGACGTGCCCCCACAGCACCAGGAGAAGGAAGGCAAATCTATGCCCACATAGGCATCCCTTGTGTGTATTGCCTGCTTCTAGGGCTGGGATGGCCTTATGTTTGCAATGTCCTTAGATCTTGAAAATTAAAGCAGGCACTGAAGAAAATGCAAAAAGACAAGCCTGAGATAAATAACATCTAACACCCCAAATTCCTCCTACCTGTGGGTCCAGGGGACTGAAATCCATGCTCTTCACTGGGTCTTGCAGATATGTTTCATAGTCAACCTAATATGGGAGAGCTGTATGTGGAAAGGGATCTATTACAATCTGGCTTGATTTGCAGGGTGAGGGTCTTGGACAATGCAGTGCCAACCACTGCAGCACCAACTTTTGGTCCCACAATGTTTGTGACTCTAAGATTGCATCTGGGGCTCCGGTGGGCAGGAGGACCTCAAAGAGACTGAAAGGGGCATAGGTGTAAGAAGAAAGATCAGAAAGAAAATCTAAGTCTCAGTTTACTTCTGGACTGTATTAAACACTGATGTTCTTGTTGTAGGAAGTTCCAATTTACCTCTCTGGAGAAAAATATGAAAGTTTTCCTTCCAAAATTCCAGAGGAAAAGTATTTGGCCTTTCAGAAGCATAATGAGAAGAATAAATGAAATTTACACCACCACCCTATAACCATCTTGATTCTCCATTCAAGAAGCAGAGCATCAAGCAAGGCCACAGAAGACCTTGTTTTATATCCTTCATGACCCAAAAATATTTGTTCCCCTTGATGCTTTTGAGGGAAGTGTTCTAGTGCAAGGTTTCAGGAGATATGTTGAACCTTTGTTTCCACAGATCTTTCAGATTATGTGTCAAGTTTAGGCAAATCACAACAATTTCTGCTGGAGAACCCTTGCAGCCTTCTGAGTAGTCAAGTTCAGTGCTTCAGTTCATAAGGAGGGTTAAAGTCCGCTTGTTTTTTAACTGCCTACTGTTTATAGCAGAAAACCCAAAAAACACTCCCAGTATCCTATAAGAAATTGCTCTTGCCTGTTTCTAAGTACTATGATGCATTAAGATGGGACTTTTCATCCATCTGGACAACACTATACTTAGGTCTAATTTCCCCAAAAGTACATTCCTGCTGGAATGAGTCCACCTTCCAATCTGCCCTTTGTTGAAAGCTCTTGACAGAGAACTATGCAAAAGAGATTTATGTGCAAAGTGACCTCATTCTTTTTCCTTTCATTGATGTTTTTCTTTTAGTATACCTTGTGATCATCATTAAAATTTGTATTTTACTTGTTACTGTGATGCTCATTGTGAATCTTCTGTACATAAAGTAGTTCAGATCATTTCTCTGAATAGGTTCTGAGATGAGCCAGTTCTCAGGACTTGCTCACAGTCGTTTTCTGCATTTCTAGTAATTCATAGAATAAAAACTAATTTGCTTTCTGTGTCTTAATAAAAGTTCCCTCTTCAAAATAAGATGTGGAGGTTGTTGTTACAGTTCTACAGAATAATTTTTTTCCCCCAACAGAAAACTGCTCAGGTATTTCAGATTTGTTAACACATGTGCATTAAAGTTATACAGTTTTATTTCTTTATGGAATGCTAATACTTAGATTTACCATTCTACTTCTCACTTTATTTATCCACATTTCTCTGATAATTTCTGTTGCATTTTAACATAAGCAAGCATTGTATTAGCACAGCACAGAGAACAGTGCATTTAGTTAGTGACTGATACTACTATCAAGTCTATAGATAGTACTATCTACTAGATGGTACTATCTTCATTCCCCATCAAGCAGGGTCTCAGAAATTTAATTAATAATCAGAATCATTCTATCTACTTAAAAAAAAAGCAGCATAACTGAAAGTCCATGAATCCTTATGTATAATAAACATTCCTAACAGTCTAAAGTAAGCAGTCATCTGGCTGTTCAAGTGATCAAAAGGAACAAAAAGCAGCTAGCCATAACACATCCAGTTTTATTTAACTACCTTCTCTTCCCATTCCCAGCTACACACATGAATGGACTTTTAACATTACCAGAGGAGTGATTAATTTTACCAGTGTCAAAGGAGCAAAACACTAGAACTCTCCTGTAAGGCTCTCAGGGCTGCAGCTTTCAGTGCCCAGCCTGCACTGACCTCCACTGCTGCATGGATGTCTCCTGAAGTTGCTTCCCTGTCGTGAATCCTCATATATTGACCTTATGTCTGTTAGCAAGGAGAGACTCCTGGATCAGAAGTGACAAAGAGTTTCCACCATTAGGAAAAGTGCTAATCAATAGCAGCTTTTGGAGAATCTGTGTGTGGATAGTATGTTTGAGTATAAGCAGGACAGATGTACCCCCAGAAAAGGGTAAAGTTGTCTCCAGAATACTTTGGGATATTTAAAAAGATGAGATGTGAAATCATGCTAAAACTAAACTCTTCGAAAGCCATCATTTCAGGACATACCCAGGGTCCCTGTTGTTTCTGAGGTTTTCTTGTGCTTGTTGATGAGATCTTAGACAGGTGATGTTCCAGATGTTATTTTTCTCCTCCAGTCAGAGGCTGAAAGTGCATTGTACAACAGTCAGGGAATGCTGTTTCAGACGAAATGTTTGAAAATTGTTTCAGAAGTTATTTCTGTAGGCAAATCATGGTAGGAGAGGAAGAAAAATATAACAAATAGTTTGTGATGTGTAGCAAAAATATGGAAAAGAATCTGGACAGGACCACAGAAAGCCATCCAAACCCAGGATGAAGCAACTGTACCATTTTAACAGGTATTCTTAAAGCCTTTCCTGAATAGGATTCTCGCTTTCCCAGTCTGTAGTAGGGCTGAATTGTCCTTATGTGACAGAGCTCTGGAACAGGCTGCCCAGGGGGGTTGTGGAGTCTCCATCTCTGGAGACACTTAAGACCCGCCTGGA
>JANHGL010000453.1:0-16743 GCA_024611195.1 Ceyx melanurus
CTCTGTCTTTTCTGAACTGGGGTGTCCAAAACTGGACACAGTACTCGAGGTGGGGTCTCACCAGTGCAGAGTAGATGTTGGAAAACTGTGAAAGAAATGAACTGAAGAGCAGACAGTCCTGTGTGCTGTCCCTGAACAGCAAGTTCAATTATAGCTGTCGGAGACAAGTATTTAGATATACAGTCTAGGTAGATAGTTCATCTGTGCCAATAGGACATTTTCCATATTTTGAGTGAAGGTATGAAACTGATGTTTCTCATTGATTTAGGTCAAAACCACAAAGTAAATGTGGTCTTGCCTTTTAGTTTCATGTTCAGACCAGGTATACCTAATAGTAACAAAAATAGTTATACATATTATTGCACCAGAAGTCAGTCGAACAGATAGGGTTGGAAGTACACAGTAAACACAATCTGTAAAATAATCTTTATAATCTACAATTATATGAACTATTTATTATATGCTATTGTCAGCACCATTGAGACTATATTTAATCATTTCAGTTTTAAAAGAAAAAAAACTAATCCCAAACCCCTATATATTCTTTTTGAATACATATCTCAGAAAAAAGCCAGTAAAGCAGCAAATGTTTGAGGTTTTTGTTCATTTTATTGTGGGTTTTTTTTCCATTTTGTGAGGGGGTTTTTTGTAGATTTGGTGGTTTTTTTTTTTGGTTGTTTTTCTTCTTTGTGTTTTGGGTTTTTTTGGTTGTGGTTTTTTGTTTTATTTTATTTGTTTGTTTTGTTTGTTTTGACTTTTTGTTGTTGTTTTGGGGTTTTTTATGGGTTTTGGTGGGGTTTGTTTGTGGTTTTGGTTTTTGTTGTGTTTTGGGTTGGGGTTTTTTTTCCCCCAACAAATTATAAGAGAAAGCAAAACAAGAAACCTACATACCAGTTTCTGGTCAGGAAGTTACCATTACTAATAGTTTGAATTGGCACCACGCTCAACTTGGTTACTAAGAAGAATTTGTTCTCTGCTAAACAATTCCTTAATAAAAACATAACATGTTCCTTTCAAAAAATTGTGTGTTTTGCGCTGAATCAAAAGCATTACTGTTACTATCAGACCTAAGGATACATCCTGGGCACAAAACCAGAAGGATGAGAAGCCACTATCTGTAAGAATTAAAAATTAAATCCCTAACCTTTTCTTTATCCACAAGCTGCTATAAAAAACCCAAAACAAACAAAAAAACCAAAAGGCAAGCAATTCCAAAGAATTCAAGAACAAAGGTGCATTGATATGCAGATTGTTTCAGAAGCCACAAGAAATTCTTTCCTTCACCATCTGGCCAGGAACTTCCATTTTCCTAAGCACTCTACACTGGTTAACATAGTTCCCTGTAATATAGTGAAAGCTGTGTTAATTTCCCCCCTCATTATTAATTAATGTAACAAGAAACATTGTTAGACCAGTTCTTGACTGTTTCTTCCTTTCAGCCCAATTTGTTAATCTCTCTCCTTTGGTCAGTCTTGACTTTCAACACTTCAGGCTAGACGAGGCAGCTGATGAATGCAAAAAGGAACCAGATCATTGCTGAGCAAAGCAACCCTCAGTACAGTACATCACTCATCCTTCTGGTTGCTTATGTCTTTGTAACTTGGATCTAAGCTGCTACTACTGATCTAAAAAGTGGGTAGCATGCTGGGCCTAATCTATTTTTTAAATTCCTACCTCATCACAAACCTACAGCTATACTCCACAGGGACACTTAATTATTCTGTCCCAGTATAAAACTCTTAAGTGCAAAGGGTAGAGCAACAGACCATTTTCAGTAGCAGGTTCCAGCTGTGGAACTCAACCTAATCTTCTCTGTTGATAATGAATATAAGCCTGAGTGCATTCAAAAGGAAAAACTACTCCAGCTTCTTGATAAAACTCCCTGCAGTGATGGCATCTTAACAGGGTAACCAACCGATCAGGATACAGGAGGAGGTAGAGACAAGCATTCAAAAAAAACCAAAAAAAACCACAAAAAAACCACAAAGCTAAAATGTGCAGATTTACAAAAGAGTAAGAGTCCAAAAAACACGTTATTAAAATAGTTTTCAGAGATGCAAAAGGAAACTTTGCTTATGATTTTTTCTTTTTGAAAATTGGAATTTGATGAAAATTTTGAGTAGTTAAAAAGCCAACTTTGTCATAACTATTTTTTGGGGTCAGATTTTTTTCATCTCTAGTAACCCCAACAGGTTACTCATAACAGTACTCTAGTCCCTTGGTATAACTATAGGGCCACTCACAGCTATCACACCTGAGTCCTGGTGACACTTCCATCTTATTTTTCAGTTCACTTAAGACGGGACCAGTCAGGGGAGACAGTGTACCAGTGAAGGACTGTTGGGATGACGGAACACACTGGTGCAGAGTGCTGAGATGCCCCAGCTGCAGAGGTACTGAGGAGGACAGACTGTTAGAGATCCTGGTGAAATTAATGAACCTAAACTACATGGTTCTGCTGCTGCTTGCTGCAAAAACAGCCACAAGAGATATGATAGAAGCTATGCTATGGTTTGAAAAGCATTTTTATGCTTACAAGGCATTACAGATAGTAGACAGCTGGATCAAACAATTTTTGCCTTTGGGTTACTTCTGGTAAATTTCTAATCTCTTATAATCAAAGTTATATTTACTGGTAGTTCTAGTGTTCTAGGTAGTAAAATGAAATAAAAATTAAAATAGTCCAAAGTAATATTTATTTCCACACGTTCCTGAAGTACCTGTTATATTCACCTGATAGGCTAATATTTACAGTCGGCAGTTTTGCACTACATGTTCAAAGCAGTCAGAGGGAATAGGAGAAATTAATTGTAATGATATCATTTTAACAGGCCTCTTTCAACTCACATCTGATGTTTATATGCAGATTTTCTTTTTTTTTGTGCTCTTATCCAAGTATGTTGATGATTTATTAAAAAAAAGACTTTTTCACTCAAATGGGAAAGAGATTATATTAATAACAAGGCTGTTAATATTCAAAGGAGGTCCTGAAAAATCATTTGAATTTTAAAACTATGAAGGAAATTTCAAAGTCTAGATGTCACAGTACAGTGATTTCAAGGAGTTTTCTGCATATTTTTTGTGTGACCTATTGTTTAGTTAAACTATGTAGAAGATGCCTTGTTGAATAATAATGCCAAGTGCCAGTAGGAATAAAACAGTTTTTCAAGTTCAATCTACTCTCAGTCACGGCCAAAAAGATCGAGGACTAAACTCAGTACCCTAAATATACAGTATCAAAGTTCATAATTAAGGAGGCTCGTTTCATCCATCAGCTTCATGCTTGCACAGCAGTAGGAATAATTATAATACTACTCATTCTTTCAGGTTGGCTTGAACACTTGACCTTATTAGCAAATTCCTTTTTTTTCCACCTCCTAAGATGCAAAGCCAAATAATTTGATTTTAACAAAACAGAGCTGTCAGTTTGACATTTCAAAGCATATTTAACTTCTTTCTTTCATTAAAAAGATAGTTTATCCTAAAAATATAAAGTCACAGGCTATTTCTACTCATTCATTTTTATCAACAAAAGATTAAAAAAAATTCTGTTTGATTGACCTTTTCTTCAGTTCATTAGTTGACTGCATTTATTCCAGCCTCCACAATACACAGAAATACATGCCACTGCCAGGATGCCTCAAGGGCACCATTGACTTGATATTCCTCTTATATCATGCCAACATTCACTGACTTGCATAGGGCCAAATAATGTAATTATCATTTTGGATTTCACAATTGTTCTCAACAGTAGCCACGTGTGGGCAGATATTCCGCAACACTAATGACACCCAGAGAGAGTAAAACCATGGAAGAATATCTCATCTCATTTTATTGTCTCAGAATTGAGGTCCTAGACTAAAGCCAAGTGTCTGGTTGCCTATTACAGTCAATGAAGAGTGACAGGGCCCTTCTAAAAGAAAATTCATTCTCTGTTTCTTTGGCACTTTGACACACACAAATGTTTTCTTTCTGTTGGTAATAGGGTGATACTCTTTAATAAATTTGAGATCTCTAAAGTTACAGAGGAGAAAGTCTCATGCTGAGGATCTGCATTGGAAAATCTGATACTGGGAAGCCCTGACACCATAACAGGATATCCAACAAATATAGGAGGAAAGAGGACTAGAATTTAAGTAAGGCTATTAACTCTTCCATTAGATTAGTCTCAAACTTGTCAATTTGACTATTGAAACAGAGTAAAGGTGATAGTGACATACTTGATAAGAGGACAGTTTGTTGACTCTGATCAGGCTTTCATGTTATATTTTTGTTTTGATCATTCTTTTTAGCTCTTTATTGAACAAAAATAGGAAGATACTATTTCAGATTTTAGACATGTCAGTAGGATTTATTGGAGAATTGTCAAAGTGAATAAAAAAAGCATTGCAATTGGCTGAAGTCAGTCTAAAAAGTTATATAGTGAATAGATACATTCTATTCATGATAGAAGATGGTTAGTGAATTTTTGTAAGATACACTGGTAGTTACCTCAGTTTTTCAAATTTTATGAAAAACTTGTCATACAAACTGTATTTGAAACAGCTTGTGGTAACAGAGCTATTTTTGTCAATTCTGAGAAACTCTAATTATGAGCACTTTTCATAATCACTAGGAAGTATGAGAATAAAGTATTATTTACAGCAGTAAAAGGTTAAAAAAAATTAAACCCCATTACTTTTCATTATAGAGTGGCTTTCCTCTCCATATGACACAATTGAAAACTAATCTAGACAAAAATAACATCAAGAGAAAAAAATTACATTGACTGTCAAATATACTATATATCACAAAGTCTTTTTCCATCTCCATCATCTGTAATACACTGCAACTCCTTGACTTGGTATGAAGAGTTAAGAGTCGCTCTAGCTGAATGATCTTTTTCCTAGCAGTACAGTAGTCACACTATATTAACAACCAGCATACACTCAGACAGAAATTTAAAATATTACTACCCTTTTTCTGAATTATACATATCTAGTGCTCATATAGTCAGGGACAATACCCATATGGGGGACCAAGGCATGCACAGAAGAGATACTCTAAAGTTTATTTTTTCCATATCTGTTTCTGCAGTAATCTTTTTCTCCAAAATTCCCATTTTTCTGCTGTTACCTTACTTTATTCTGTTTCAGAGTCTAATATGCATTCAAAATCAACCTCTTAAAGCTCAGCTACATGGGAAGAGAACAGAAAGAGATGGCTTGTTTTTTCCTCAGATCTGTCCATTCAGTAAGTGCAGATTTTTCTTAGCTGCACTACTAGGGAAGTTATGTTCAGTGGTTCATGAAAGAGAAGTCATAGACAAGTCCTAGACCTATCAAACATTATTTTATAGAGAGGATTGTATGCATTCTTTCTGTACTTCAAGATAGGAGGAGGAAAGAAACAAAAAGTCTAGCATGTGCTAATATAGCAAGTGAATATCTGAAGTGAATACTTTGACATCATTTTGACTAAGAAAGCTGCCAGCAGCAAGCAGTGCTTGCCATAAATGCTTTGTTATAGTATTGTGTAGATCTGATATGTGGATTTAGTGCTTAGAAGTCCATTTCAGATCCTTAATACTCTTCTGTTCCCCATTGAATGGTTTCCATTAAAGTACAATGATTTCTATCCTGGACAGGTTTCCCACCAAAGCTATTTGGACATTTAGTCAAAATCAAGCAGACTAGAACTAGCATATTTCAAAATAATCTGAAATTGACTGAATTCTGAGATACAGTCTTGCTGTTATGAAATATGCCATAAAGAGTGCTAGCTGCTCTACAGTAGGCTACTGATAAAATGAAGGCAATCACCTTTTAGAAACAAGCCGTGTTGGAGATGCTTAAAAAGTTGACATTGTGCAAGAAACAGATGAAGAATAAATTCCAGGTCAGAAAAAACCCAAACCTTACTTTCCATTTCTTCAGTGTGAATTATTTTGTTAAAAAACAAACAAACAATAAAATGCCCCCAAACAAAAAACAATAAAAAAAAAACCAAAATAGATTAACTACTTTATTGCTACTAGAGTACTAATTTGATCTTCAAATGTCTAATTTTCAAATTCCAAGATTGCTTTCTCAGAGAAGGTGGATACAGAATTTGTAGTTCCTCGCAAGGAAATTCATGTAGTAGACTTGTACAAGCATAAACACACCTATACGTATCTTCAAAACTTCAGAGGTCTTATGGTTGTTTTTTCTGGGGGGAAGGGGATGCTTCAGTGTTGGGGGTATTTTTTGGTAGTGATTGGGATTTTCTTCCTCTCCAAAGACTACATATCAAAAGGTATTTTACACTCATACTTCAAAATAACCCAGACAGCACCTTACCCCATTTTTTTTCTGCCAGTCATGTAAAATCTGAAAACTAGAAACTATTTTGGCTCTTTCTAGTTAAAGAACTTTATAAAAAGACTACTCTGTGAGAGAAACTTGCTAACAATTCTGTGGTGTGATTAATGTGTAATAAATAGGTCCAGATGACTGTCTCATGGCTCCCTTAGTTTTTCAGAAATAATGCATTCAAAATATTCTGGTTAGCAAAGTGAGCTCAATAAAAAAATGCTGCACTTTCATTAAGGAAGAAGAAACCATATTTATAGGTTCATTTTTGTTTGGTTTTTTTTTTTTTTTTAAAGAGTATGCCATTTTTATTTCCTTTTTCTTGCTCCATAACTACAATCCTTTACAACATGTAGTTTTTATAATCATAGCTTTTTTGAGGATTTTCATCTAACATGGTAAACTACCTTGCTAGACTCTAAATAATAATAAGGATCTTGATTTTTTAAAATATTTTTTTTTCCAGAGAACTGGAAGATATTACTATAGAAATACTTTGGTTTATAGCATACATCATTTGAAGCTATTGATATGTGTATCACATAATATACATAAAGCATATCCTAAGTTTGCCATGTAAAGAAGAGGACAGAAGGGTGATTTGCAAGTCTGATTTTATTGCAGGTAAAAATACATTTAACAAAACTTCACACAAACCCTCTTAGATGATATAATGGATGAACAACATAGCTAGCATTAAGTATTAAAATCTAACATCACTATTTTTCCGCTTTCAGAAAAGATTTAGAATACTGTTCTGACACACCAAAAAAAAAAAAAAAAAAAAAAAGGGATAAAAGTTTAAAAAAGCTTAGAAAATTCTTCCCACTACCTCTATACATATTCTCATAGCAAATTTTTATCTGTGGATGAGGAGATTCTGTACTTATCCACTATATCTTCCTTGTGCAATAAATGTGAACTGCTTAGCTGAATTAATAGCAAATTAGAAAGTAGGCGCCAGTGGAAATACAATTTCCACATGTGAGATCTGTTCTTTGGAGGAACTGCACTTTAAATTTCTATGAACACCAATTATCTCTCATGTAATTATGAACAAATAAGTCACTCGAAATTTTTTGTTCCTGAATTTGGATGAGCTGTCACACATTTCACAACTGTGGTCTTTTTTTTGTTGTTTTTTAAAGATACCATGTATGTGGCCTTCATCATTACATAATTAAAGTAGCACATAACCTCCTTTTTGTATTAGCTACAGAAGCTTATTCTTGATTGGTATTAAACCAAGAAATAGTTATTTAATTTTGCTACCTACGTGAGGTTGTAATTCTAGGAGTTGCAAAGACTATAGTTACCTTATTCATTACATATTCTTCGAAGAAGAAAATTGCATGAAGTAACATATCCTATTAATCACAGAGATTTGAATCCATCTCTTTCTCCATAATTGTGGCTGGAAATCTATTACAATGTCAAACACTATTAGTGAAGCCTAAGCTACTCAATATATGCAACACAAATTCTTGCATGAGAATTGACTCAACAGAGCTATGAGACAATAAAAGGGCATCAGGGCCTGTGGCCTCTGCTTTCCAATTCAGTAAAGTGAAAAGAAAAAATCTAATTCACTAGGAGCTGTCAACTCCAAAACATCTCAGTTCAACATGATTTCACCAAAGATCAAATGGAAAAGGCTAATCTTGTTTTCTAGACACTTAAATCCCGTTTTCCCAGGCAGATTTACCCCCTGGTTAGTCCAAATGTGTCTTAAAGTGTCTTATTCCAAAGTGGATTTCCCTCCGCCCCCCAATACAGGAGGCACAATAGCACTGAATCTATCAATGTCACAGTTGTTATTTCTAAATATTACACAGAAGGCCACAAGACATGTATGGCAAGTAGAAATCATTTGCTCATACATTTATACTTTATGAAAATATTTACTTGTATATCAGAAAATTTTAGCTTGTTATCCTCCTATACTTGCAATTAAGCTGCAATGGCAGAAAGCAACATGGATTTTATTAGATCTGTTGGGGCCTCCAGCTTTTGTTCAAATGAAAAATTGGCATGAGTGCAGTTTTACTAATATTTGGTGGTTTTTTTGTATGTGAAAGACAACCTGCTGCTCAGTCATATGCCTGCTATCAGAATAGTTATAAAACAAAGAATAAACTATGTAACCAAAATCTTGCTTAAGTGGGATTACCTACAGAAAAATTTTAGCTACAAATATTCTACAAATGTGAGATTAGGTATTTCCCCCTTTTGGCATCTCATATGTAACTCTGAAAGCATTGTTTTGTTTTCCTCTAAAGTTTGCCTTTCTTCATTTCCGTAATTGTTACCATTACTCTTCAGCAGGATTTTATTTTCCACTTTAAACACTAAAATGTTAAAATGAAGTGAGAATCTATACTCTATTTAACAAGCAGAGAAGTTTACCATGTTTTAATCGGGGAGTCTGTCTCAAACCACAACGTTAAAAGAAATTCCACTTTGGATATAATTTAGAATCTTTTGAACATTGTTTGCTTAGGGGAAAAAAAAAAGTAAATAAAGTTGATATTCCAATACTAATAAAATTCAAAGTTAACTAAAATTTGTTAAGAAAATTTTCCACTATCCTCAGTGAGCATGTTTCTTTCCTGGTGTTTTGCTCTTTAAGATGAACAGCACGTGATGGAGAAATCTATAGACACTTGCTGTTCAAATGCCTTGGTCTTGGCGAAATTGGTAGCAACGTAGCTCCAACATTTTGTGTTGCAAAACCAATCTCTGATTCCCCGTCAAGTTCAGTCCTGTATTTAAAGCAAGGGAAGTGGTCCTTTCCAACTTGGCATACTTAACCACATATCTGTCTATTTCTTCATTCTAAAGGAATGACAATGTAATTTAAGGACAGGATGAGGCTTACAGTAAGTTGATTCTGTCCTTAGGAATATGCTTTCTTGTCCATTTAAAAATGACTACTGCTTCTGAATATAAGAAATCAAGCCAAGAAACTAGGCAGGTGATATTATTTTAACAGCTTCGTAAAAATATTTCTTTTAAAACTGGTAACTTACAGGTGTGTGCATTCAGAAAGGGAGGATAAGACTTAAATGGTTGTTTTCTCTCTGTTAAAACAGGGCTTCCTCCCACCCCCAAATCCCCAGTCACAACTACTGGGGCAGGGAAAAAAACTTGTATAAAACTATATTATTCTGTAAATATTCATACTTCATTCTGAAAACAAAAACACCAAAACATTACTTATTTTCCAAAAAACCCACATAGCTTAACATTTTGTTTTATCTTGTTACACCTGAGAAGAGGATTACTAATAACAAATAAAATGTAATGGGGGAAATTGTCTATAAACTCAGTATTTTTTCCAGATATCTAAATTTTACATGACTAAGATTTTTTTCTCTCTTAAAATAAACTTAAGAATACCTTTCTGAACCTAATAAGATCAGATATCTGTTAAAATACTTTAGTAAGTTTGTAAAGCCATAAAATTTCATCAGAAGTAGGGAATAAGATGCTTAATAATAAGTTGTGTGAGGAACAACTTTTCCTGGTTTGCTCTGAATATCACTGATTTTCTGTTATGCCTCTCATTCTTAATGGTGGAATTGAAATAAATCCCTATCCACCTTCTCTTCTACACATCTGATTTTGTAAACCTTCTTCCATATGTCCTTTAGTTTTTTTCCCCATTCCTCCCCCATCTGGGTTACTAGTCAGCATGCTTTTCCTTCAGGCAGAAAATAGTTTTGTAGATTCATTGTCATCCTTCTTTAAACTTTTTTTTTTTTTTAATATGTAATGGAAATTAAGAAAAAAGAATTGCATAATGTTCTAATAATTTGTTGCAGATTTAAATAATCACAGTGGAATTTTTCATTTAATTCCCCTTTTAATAATTAGGTCTCCTAGAACATGGAATGCACCTATCTTGAGCCTGGATGAAGTAGTATATAAAAGTTAACCAACTGTCTTGAGCTCCTTTACCCTCCAGAGGTAATCCATGGGATTCCTGCAAGCAGATCTTTGAAGAGTTCAAAGTTAGCCCTGTGGAAGTCCAGGGTTGTAGTCCTACTTACTGTTCTGCTTCCACCTTGTATAATACTAAACTTTACCATATCATGACCACTGTCACCAAAGCTGTTCCCAACCTCAATGTCCGCAGACAGTTCTTAGTTAATACAAGATCCAGCAGTGCACCTCTCCTTGTTGGTTCCTCCACTACCTGCATCAGGAAGTTGTCATCTATATACTGCATGAGCCTTTTGGACTGGCTATATGGACTGCAACAAATATCAGGGTGATTGAAGTCACCTATGACTACTAGGGAGAGTGTTCTAGAGGTTACCTTCAGCTGACTTTAGAAGGCCTAATCTATATCTTCTTGGTTTGGTGGTCTGTAGTAGATGCTCAGAACGGTTTCACACCCCTTTCCATGTCCCTTAATTCTTACCCACAAATGTTTGACTTGTTCTACCTCCCACACTGGCTAGAACGTAATACATCTCAGTTGCTCTCACAAATAAAGAACACCACCACTGCCTCACCTTATAGGTCTATCCTTCCTGAATAGTACACAGCCATCTAGAACAGCATTCCAGTCATGAGAGCTGTCCCTCCACATCTCAGTGATTGTGATTATATCATAGCCATGAATCCCAATGTATATCTCTTAACTCCTCCTGCTTATTCCCCATGCTCAGTGCGTTGGCATATAAGCATTTCAAAGAGGGAGCAAAGTTTTTAGTTTTTGTCATCCAACCATTCCCAGCCACCTCCATGGCCATCAACCTGCTGGTGAGCCCTTCATGTGTGTTGTCACCACCACCCACCTCAAGTGGGAGGACAGACTGAATGAAGTCCATTCCCAGACTCATCTCTAGTGAGCCTGATTTGAGCTCCTTCCCCCTTCAAACCTAGTTTAAAGCCCTTTCAATGAGCCCTGCCAACTCCTGTGCAGGGATCTTTTTTCCTCTTTGAGATAGGTGTACTCCATCTGCCACCAGCAGACCAGGAACCTTTAAAAACTTCCCAGTGATCAAAGAACCAAAATTCCAACAGTGACACCAGTCTCCTAAGCTACTGTAATTTATGTAATTTAAAGTCACTGCTGACCTGTAAGTCCCTATCCCATCAAGGAAAATTAATAGCTGGAATTAATCTATGAAGGACTAAGAGCCATGTATTAAGAGATAAAACCTTGCTAGCTAGAACAATTAAAATTAAGCTATGATAATCAGTAAATACAGGCATGCCATGTCTGTCTCAAAATTATACTTAATCTTGTTATTTTAAGTAACTTACTTAACTTCATCTCATATCTTCCATGTAAGACTACAGTGTTATCTACTTCTAAAGTAATGCTATGCAAATAAGACAAAGTTAGAAAAGAACACTGTGTTCTAATTGTTGTTTTCTGTATTGATGTCATTTATATCACTGAAACAAATAGCAACATGAATAATTTACAGACTCCATATAGAACTGCAACCTAGTTTCTACGTCCATCTAGATTAGTCAGTTGTCACCTAATCTTTAACCAGTGTGTATATCACAAAATCTTCAAGACAGAGATATTGTAGAACACCATAAAAATATAAATGTGACCCCTTGTTGCAAACTGTTTTTTAACCATGTGAACATCTGTTCAATTGCTTTACATAAAGAAATACTTAGCTTAATGAAAATAATGAAAATTTTTTTCTGATGTTTCCTTGAACTAACTGGAGCAAAAGTAAGAACTGAAGCATCCATAAATAATTCAAAATGTGTAGCCATGAATTAAACTTATTTGCTTTACATAGACTACTGCTAATTATTTAGTAAGTAGCAATACTTTTTCTTTTAACTGCTGCCCCAGCCCTTAAGAATAAAATACACAAGTCAAAGCATACTTCTCTTTACTCCCTTTCTCCATGATAAAAGGTTTCAAAAAAAAAAAAAAAAGAAAGAAATTGTGTGAAACATTTGAGAAGGAAGTAGCTCGGATACTGAGACCACATAAAACACTAAGTTAAATATAATAATTTAATTGGCTTAGATGCTAAATAAGCATGTAATGGAAGTAATATGGACACTATACAGAATATCCATTAAACACCAAGTCTGCATAACATTTCTTGAACATTTCTTGTTCCTTGCTTTAGAACAAGGTCCCAGGTTTAAACTCTTATCCTAATCTCACTTCACCATGACTTGCCTATTGTACATCCTGCTGTTTCAGCTGTACACAGCAAAAGAGACCGGCATAGGTCCATAAGAGAAGCTATTTGCTGGGGTAATGTCAAGGAGAGTTTTCTTGCTCAGAAATGACATAAGTTTATATCGTGAACAGCTGATGGATAAAGAGCCTCACTGTTCTCATTAACCTATCATTTACTAAACTATTTTTTGCAGTTAAGATTCTGTTTTGCTACCAGACTCCATTTATTGGTAGTGAAAATAAACAAATCCAAGGTTGGAAAGGAGGCTGCACAGGAGTCCCTGTTTCTGTTCAGATTTTTAGCATATCTCTGGATCCAATTAGCTTGCTACATGACTCAGCAGCTGAAGTGATAAATTCCAGACCATTTGTCAAAATCCTTTCTTGCATCCGAGACATACTTGAAGTTAACCAAACTAAGTTCTTTCTTGGATAATTGAGTTTATTTAATCTTGGATAAATAAATTTTTATATATATGGAATTACTGTAAGCTGAGATTTCATGGACACAGAAAAACCATCAAGACTAATTACCATATCCAAAATGCTAAGTTCATTAAAACCATGATGATAAAAATTATCTTTGAAATCATGGCTTCAGCTACTGCTTATTCAGTAATCTAAAGCAATAAATTGTTAGATAAGTGTATCATTCACTCCTGAGAGCTTGACTGAGTGAATGTATTTTTTATTCATGCTCTGGGAGGCCAAGCAGTCCCTGCAAGGTACTATTTTTATAGGAATTTTTAAAACAATTACTGTTGAGAGAAGAGTCACATAAAGTTCCAGGGGCACAGCACAGGCACATTCAAAAGGTTTTGAAGTGGCAAAACTTTATGTACACAGGCTAAACATTTCTTGTTTCTGGGTCACAGGCAATCAAGACCTTTGACCTTCAAGCTATAGATCTCTTACACAGGCAAATTACACTGCAATACTTCATAAACAACAGAAGCCCTAAGTGTCCCACCAGGCATTACAAATAGGGGGGGGTTACACTTTTGATAGATTTGATTTGGATGGGCCTCCCTAGGAAATCTACTTAAGCCTTTTAAACAAGGCTGGAGCAATGGCGTGATGATTTACTTTTAGAATTCTAGATAATGATGCTACTTCGTTATTTTAGGAACTTAGCAACTACAAGTCAGCATAAACATTTAAGTCAGATTTTTTTTTCTTAATTAGAAATATTACACAGTAGATGAAAAAGAAAATAGATAAGCTCTCCATTGCTAATTTGGTAGAGTGGCTCTTGTTTTAGCAGAATTTAGTATTTCACTCCTTTCCCCTTATATGGACATAAATATGTAAAATTTGATGTGGAAACAGAAGAAAAATTCAAATTAGTATAGCAGCTTGTTTAGGTACATCCCATTGCCACTAAGTTCTGTAGTATCTTGTTAGTTTTATGTATTAAGTAGCCTGAATAAGAAGACTCATTTTAAGGGACATTTAGAAGCTCACACTTTCACCAGATTTAAAGGAAAAGTCATTCTATTTAACTTTTCTCCAGCTAATAACATGGATATATAATTGTGCCTTATTCCAATAGATGATAAAGTGAGAAATGGGATAGTTCCTTTTGGAACCATTCCCTCTCACTCCTTAAGTTGCATTCTCTCATTTATTTCTCCTTCAATTCGGTGTCTTTAAGAGCCACCCTAAATCTTTAATAATTAATAGGCATGTCAATACCCAGTACTGTGTATTCAGAGGAATAAATTGAAAGATCTCAGGAATAGCACTTAGAAAGAGACAGCATAAAATAAAAAATTAATCAATCATCCTTTCCTTCTGCTATTAAAACACATAAACACTGAAGTATGATCCAGCCATATTAAGTACATAGATATATGCAGGGCCACAATCATTTATCCTAGATAAAAAAGTCAAAAGATTTGTCCTTCCCCTCATCAAAGGAAGAAGTCACCAAATTCACCTTATATTTTGAACTGTTTTTCTAGAGCTGAAAGAGGTTCCAAACCAGCAACTAAAAGTTTATTGGTACAAAAACAGGGAGCAGAATTTAAAAGAATATTAAAATTGTGTGAACTGGGAAGTCATTTCAGAGATGGGAGACTGACATCATATCCTTTTTTTCAAGTTTTAGGCAATATCAAACATTGCTTCCTCCTTGGGTAAGTAGTGCAAAGTTAGACAATTACTATTTGACTCAATTTTACTCAACATCTAGTGTTGTAATTTTGAAAATACTTGAGTCTTGAGTGCTCAGTACTATTTGATTCCTAATAACCCAGTTAACAAAATGTTCTATAATTTTGATATTTATCTTACCTCAAAGGAAATCCCCCCAGCTGATCAACTTGTGACTTCATATTCATTCTATATGACTAACTAAAAGAGGAAGGGCTTACTCAACAGAACAACATTTAGCCTCAGGCTTTTAGGTAACAAAAATTTCCCTCTTTATACCTGTAAAACCTTGTCATCTTTAGAATCTTATGGTGACTACCTTTAAGACTTGAGTAGTATACTTAAAAAGAGTCTTGTCTGTAGGTATGGAAATTAATAGGCTTTTGATATCAAGTTTTTAAATACAAAAGATGGATACTTTTTAAACAGTGTAAAATACTACTTTGAAAAAAAATCCCACTCTGTAAGCAATACTTCATGCAATATTCTAGAAAAGTCCTATCAAGCTCAAGTGAAAATACTGCAATTTTTCTTGTTGGTGTCTATTTATTCTGCAGTTTGATGCATAGCATTATCTGTTAGATGACTTTTTTTTTTAGCCCATGCTAAACACAATATAATTATCCCTAAATTAATATAATCCAAACAAAAAATGCTTAACATTTTAAGTAATTTCAAGCTCAAGAGACATCATTATTAAAATGCATTTCCTAACCCATTTATTTCTACTGGATATTTATTAGCCACATATTTTACATCTTGTCCAAGATGCCTGATTTTTTCATTCCATGTTTTGCATCTTAATTAAATATTGAAGATTTGTGCTTATCTAAGAGGCTTTAGTCTTAAGTCTCCCTCCCTGATGAAGGGACCGTCTTTTCCACAATGTCTGCCTTGTAATCACAGACCACATAAGAACTGGGAAGAGAAATGTGTTTAAACAAAGTGAATGGTCCTTGCACCTACCTTGGTGTCCTGCTGAAATGATAATAATTTATCATGGTGACAACCTCTCCATCCATACGGATCTGCTAAAGGCTGGCATACACGGTACTTTTGTAAGAGAATGGGATAGCCATTGTGGCATTTTGAGTGCAAGGTATTGTTTTTAGACAGCAAAAAAAAGTATTATGTTTAATTTACTTAGTATTACAACATTGAATATGAGATACAAAACCCCTATATACTAGCAAATCTTACACTTTTCTTGTAAGTTCTAAACTCCATACAATTTCACAGTGTTATTACCTCAGTTAACTGGAAATTATTTGATATTTTAGTACGGCTTAAACACAGCTATACTTCACATGATGCACTAGTACACTATGATATCATAAGCATGGCACACATGAATATCAACACAATATTGGATAAATGGAATCTGAATCTTGGGTCTTTTGCTTCTATATTTATGTCCTCTGAACTATTTTTAAATACATAAAATGAGAACCTGCAGGACAACACACAAGGGAACAATTAAAAAGACAAGAATATTGTCCTCAGAGACATACTTCTATCCAGTTCAGGAATAGTGTATTCCAAAATGAACTAAAAGCAGGTCTCTTTCACTAAAAATACTCAGATCTCAATTAAGGATTACTCATTTTCTTTTCTAGCTCTCAAGTTTCCTCACACATTCACATATATGTACTGATCAATATATAATATATGCAGAAGTCTTAGAACAAGAGTTATTATTAACTCTTACTAAATAAACATTTGGGTTTGGGTTGTTGGGGTTTTTTTTTTTGGCATATCAGTGTCGTGCAATGAGATAATAGCGTTTTAAGACTAAGAAACAAGATTTGTTGTCTTTGCATTTAACAACATGTCTATCCTTACCTCCCTTTCTCCTTACTAAAGCTGCAAATACATTTGCACTCTTTGGTATCTTTTTTCTAATTAGTATTTTTGGCTGAAATTTTGCCTGTACATAGACATTCAGATTGTTGGGCTGTATAGGACCTAAAAACATCATACATATTCATAGATATTCATAGATATTAGGGGTGGGAAGGGACCTAGAAGATCATCTAGTCCAACCCCCCTGCCTGAGCAGGGGCACCTAGACCAAGTCACCCA
>JANHGL010000453.1:18437-29794 GCA_024611195.1 Ceyx melanurus
CTCTGCACTGGTGAGACCCCACCTCGAGTACTGTGTCCAGTTTTGGACACCCCAGTTCAGAAAAGATAGAGATTTGCATGGAAAAAGATTTTCATATATTTTTCAGATTTATCATTTTAAAGTACACTTTTTGCAATACAAATTTGTTTTCATTTATATTTATAGTTTTAAGGCTGATAATTTTTAATTTATCAGGTTATTTTATTTCGAGCAAAAAGTTTCCTAAGAAATAAATCAGTGGCAAAAACTAATTAACAAAACACATATTGACAAATGCAACTAAATTCCATACTTCTCGATGCATATTTTAGAGAAAAAAAAAGAGATCCTTCTCTGTTCCACATGTTCTCTACAGAATGACTCCCTGAATTGATAAAAATGATGTAATTATGAAATAATAGCACTTACCCATTCTTTCTACCCCACAGTTTCAACTGGTGAAGGATTCTTTACATTTTGTTTTTTAACCACTTTGTTGCCATTAAGTTTAAGAGCTATTGGGGCCCTCTTTGGATAAAAGTAGCTGTTCAAGTGCAAGGTAATTAGGAAAACCTGGAATTTCAAAGTTAGTTGTTATGCCTCCTGTTAGGAAACATCTCTTTTTAAAATCTATTTGAAGAGCTATGATATCTTATGCTGCAGCAACCTAAAACAAAAATTGTATGTGTTACTACTAATGTTACTACGGAATCTCAATTTCAGATGTAAAAGCAGTATGATAAGAGGAAAAGGAACATGTAATTTTTAAATTAACATTCATAGATTACATATTCATTGTTTCATCTGGGACCTCTGTAACGGGTCATGATTCCCGTCCTACCAAATTTGCTTTGTTACAGAAGTGGCAGTCATCTTCATTCTTAATGACAGGAGCAGATGACTCATTTTACTGGAAAATTGCTGAATCATAGAATCATAGAACGTTTTGGATTGGAAGGGACCTCTAAAGGTCATCTAGTCCAACACTCTCTGCAGTGAGCAGGGGCATTCTCAACTAGATCAGATTACTTGGAGTCCCATCAAGCCTGACCTTGAATGACTCCATGGATGGGGTCTCCACCATCATCCTGGGCAACCTGTTCCAGTGTTCCACCATGTTCATAGTGAAGAACTTCCTAACGTCCAATCTAAATCTGTTTCTCTAGATAAAACCATTGCCCTTTATGCTATTGCTACCTGCTCATGTCCCCCTCCAGCTTTCATGTATGCCCCCTTTAGGTACTAGAAGGTCAATATAAAGACTCCCCAGACCCTTCTCTTCTAATCTAATAATCCATCACTGTTAGGAATGAGAGGAATCATGATGGATGTTCTTTTTGACATTTTTCATGAAATCTGGTCTATCCTTTGCATGGCTGTGAGAAGGAGGTCATAATTATTTGCTCAACAACACAAAAAGCAAACAGTGTCTGTCCTGAAGACCTTATTAGATATAGCTCAAAATTACTGATCACTAAAGCAGCTGTCCTTCAACATATATATTTTATACTGAAAGTGATCACCTATAAAACCCCCAATCAAGAGCAATAAAATCATAATAAACATAAATGGAGGGTAATCTTATTTATAATAAGTCCTAAAATTATATGGAGCATAACCCTATTATTCTTATTAGGTTTTATAGGACTTAGAGGAGAAAAGGAAAATTTGTAAATTCATATAAAGCTATTCCAAATTTAGGAGCAACCTTCAGTAAGGCCCTAAGTGAAAAGCAGGATGTGTGGAAAAAGGGGTAGAAGAAGGAAAATTGGTTGATTGAATGAAGGTAACAAAAACAGTTACATATGTTTGGAATTTGAACAGACCTTAGAGATAAGGACTAAATGCTCAAAGAAGAAAACAAGTCCATGATGACAATTAATCAAGATGGAAGTGCTAAATGTGGATTTTAATTCAAAATCTTGCTGCCTCAATGAACTGTAGAACAAGAAAGTAGAAACAGGATAGGCTAGGTGACTAGTGACTAACAGTCACAGGTCAATCTGTATATAAAATACAACATGGTTTTAATACTTACTTCTACATTATTATTTTAGGATGTTCCTAACAGCTGTTCTTGTTAAAGGCTATACAGCTAACTTGTTCATTGAAAGTCCATGCTGTGTCCCTGTTTACCACCAGATAACCTATAGTGTATCTGTATGAAACTCCAGCTAAATTGACCTCAAGGATATTTGCTATACAGCGCTACTAGCAGTCACACTTAATTTTTTATCCACCATGCTGATATTTGATTCCAGCATAACCTGTTTCAGAGGACTTACCTGTCTTTGCTGTTCAGTACTTCCACTAACATTGTGCCTAGGGATGTACTAATGACCTATTACTAACACCCTAAAATAGACATTGATGAAGAACACATGCTTAGTTGGTATAAAGTTTATATTTTTTAATGCTCTTGAAAGACACAATTGGTTTTTCTGGTGTAAAACTACAAGTCTTATGGACTGCACTATAAAGTTACACTAATTTCCTTTCTTCCTTAGGATGTTTTTCTATCATAATGACATGATGTGCAGTATATGTTTAGAATCTACATATGCCACAAATCAAGTGGAAGAAAACTGAACAAATGCAATTATAAAAATGCTAACTTCCCTCTGACTTCCTCTTGGTTGTAACGAGCATGGCTGCATTTTTCAGAGTTAAAACAGCTGTGTCCACCTGTTTTGCCAGGACACATCATTAGCAAATTTCTTACATCAGTGAAAACATGTATCTGTTTTCTTTCATTTCTTTAGAGTTTTGTACGCAAAAATAGGTAAGAAACAAATAAATGTTAAAAAAGTTACTGTGGTGGGGTATTTTTTCACATTGTACAAAATCTAAGCATAAAAGAGTGCTGTGTTACTTAAAACAAATGTAAAAATGTTTTAGAAAACAACTGGCATCTTAGCAGACTCCTGAAAAAAAAAATCTATTTTCCTTGTTCTGCATTCACACAGACTTAACAGGCACCTCCCTGAAAGTATTTTTTGCTAGATAAAAGAGTTTTACAGCTCTGGGGAAAATAACCTTACTAGTGCTCTTAACTAGCCCCTTGATACTTTCATAAAAATGTTAGACCAAACAGAATCTCTCCAGGAAATTCCTAAACTCTAACCTTTCAGGGTCAGAGAATGCAGCACACAGTTTGTTGTTTTGAACAGTGACCTCAGTGCAGCCCTACTCCAAACAAACTTTTAGATGCTATCTATGTATTATCTCAGGGGAATTCAGTGCTAGCCCTTAGAGATCAACAGTAGCACTTTTTGCACCACTTTCTTCACTTTCTACAGAGAATGAGGAAATGACTCTCAAATCCATTAAGTTTCAAGCATGTTGTAATTATTGGTTCTTTTAGAACAGCCCTAGGTAAGCAAAAATTCTGTATTGAAAATTAATTTTGAAAAGGTAAAAGTACAATATTTCAGTCTTTATGCAGCTAATAATTCTGAAACCAGAACTGTTTGTTGTGTATATTTAGAATATTACAGGACTGAAAGAGATTTTCTGGGTAAGCAAGACCATTTCTGTTTTAATACATATCATGTTATGTAATTTTTTTTCATAAGTGCAAGAAATTCCTTCTTAAAAGTACTTTAAAATAGTCCCTTTCTTACTTCACATCAGACAGATTTCACCTCAGTGTTCTTAGAAGAAATAGAAATTAGGAAGCCTTGCAGAAATCACTATCTTTTTTTTCTTTCATGGAAATACATTTATATGAAAAAAAATTCTATTTTGACATTTTTTTTAAGATTTTAAATTCTGCCCACCGAAACTTACATGTTGCTTATTATTCCATTAACATATAAATTATGTAAAATAAACCTTTGCCCATATATTTATAATTATAAATTGGAATAGATAAATAAATATATGTAAAGGCTGTATATAGTGAGAAAATTAATCAGTGAGTTTGTCAATACACTAAATCCATCAAACTAATAACAATAAAGTTCCATATAATAATGTATTCATTTTGGTATAATTGTGTTTTCAGTCAACAGGAAAAATTGCTTTATAGAGACTCCTGTAAATTCTTGAGGCTTTTCAGTACAGGACACATTCCAAACTTTGATCTCTTCTAGAAAAACTACTCAGTGACATTTCTTGCTATTTTACCCACTGTTTTCTCCCAAAAGGCCAAAACTTAAATACCTCTGTACTGATCCAGCTGTAAAAGCACATCTGTCAGTTTAAATTGGATACACAACTTCCTATAGTGAAGGGAGAGACTAATGCCATTAACCTTCAAGCTTTACAAGGACACTTTGGTGTTCAGTTTTTAAATGCAATATGCACCAACTGCATGTGATGATGTAAATGCCATGAAGAGTCAATAAAGTACACCATATTATTTGTGAGGGACTTCAGACAAACATTTACTGTTTAGATTTTAATAATAATTTTAATGCTGATATAAAACTTTAGAAGTATGCAGTTACCAAGTAGTATATTTTTAAGGAGAAATTTGTTCTTTGTAATTTACTGTAGCCTTACAAAACATAGACTAGATGGTAGCAGTATTCATTTGGATAAAAGAAACCTCTCTTGATTCTCTAAACCTTGCAGTGTTTGTTTGTAGTAGTAGAGAACATATCTATGTCTTTGTCACATTTTTTACCTTGATAGCCAAATAGAAGGATGTGGGAAACAAAACTACCTTTTCCCCCTACCCATTATAAGCTCTGTGCCTGAAACATCCTGAACATGACACAAACAGTCTGAATTATCTAAGTAGCAAGGAAATCTGCAATGTGGTAACTGCTGCTCAGTACTGGATGAGATTATCCTTTTTGTCTGTCATTTATGGATCTGCATATCTTCACTAACAGATCACATCTTAAACATCAACCATATCAGACCATATGCTTATCACTGTCACAAATAGCAGAGCTCTCATGACAAAGGTGATTTGTATTTTAAGTTGTTTGTTTGTTTGTTTGTTTTAAAAACAGATATATGCGTGAGCTATTGCTTAGTAGAGATAGAAATCTGCATATTTAGTAAGCAAAATGCTTGCTTTGGAGCAAAGAGGGAAGTCTATAACCGTAAGCATAGGTAAGCTGAATAAAGCTGGAATGCATATATCATATTATCATTTGAAAAAATATTAAGAAGTAAAATGGAGAGGCTCAGTTAACTGTTAACCCTTCTTTAAAACAATAACATATGGAAGTTTCAAAATAAATTAATTTATCATATACATTATTTTTTATAGCATTTCAGTATGCACTTAGAGTGGGTGTAGTGAGCAATGAAAACAGTGATCTCAGTTTTAAGATGAGTTGATTAATCCTTTTGTGAGCGAAAAGAACACATTGCCTATTCCCAAAGTGTCCTGTCGTATCTAAGGACATTCAATTATTTGACTGAGACCTAACGAAAAGAACTGTGGCCCATGGCTTAATGCAGAATGTCAGAAAAATGGTCAACAGGAAAAACCACCCAAATATGTCAATGAATAATTTTTTATTATTATTATTTTATGGACCAGACAAATAGCTCATTTCTGTGGAGTGTCCTTCATTATGAAAACTGCCTTTTCAAATGAAATCTCTATTTCTATTCCCATGAAGCATTATTGATCATACTATTTACCTGTCAGATTTCTACTGTTTCCAACAGCAAAGCTATGCTCTACTGAAGAGTATTAGTTTTCAGCACAAGGTAGGTGAGCATTTGTTAAACAATATTAATATGCAAGGAGAGGAAAATCACACCAGTGTAAATAAAGACAACATGAACTAAACATGAACCAAGCTACTGTCTTTTTCAAGCCTTTAAAAACCATAAAAAATATCAAAAAAAATCCAAGTTAGAAAGCAGTTAAGAGTCAACAACTGAGGAAGTTCTTACCTTTTCATCTCAGTACTGCTATCTGCACTATTTTCTTTCTCTGTACCATTTTGCTTTTTTCATTGATGAGCACACTATATGTTTCATAGAATGAATTTAAGTGATTTGTAACAATTTGTTAACTGAATCTATAACAGTTGTCAATAGACCCTAAAGAGACAATTTGGATAGAGCAAGATTCATGACTTCTCACTTTTAAAGATGTTATGTAAATCCAGTTTCTATCTGTAGCTTCACCCATATTCTACATGGTTATGTGTGACTGCAAAAATTAAGTCCATGATAATCACTGTTATACTGTGTACTGCTGTAGCCTCCACACTCCCAATATCCACAGTAGAGTTTCTTAATAAAAATGGTCACTTCAATGGAAATGCGGAAAGAAGACTTTTCCACAGACAACATAACTAGAGATCAAGTTTTAGTAGAATGGCTTTTGTTATCTTGATGTTTTTAAGGTGGAGACCTTTACCACTAGGCTACAAGTCCTGCTTGCTTTTGTGACATTCTCTCTAACCTAGCTTTTTTTTTTTTTTCCTATAACATAATGGTTTAAATAGGAGGGGTGGAAAGTGTACTTATCTTTCCATGACCTATAAACTGGTCATTAGGACAGAGATTAAAATGCTTAAAGAACTTAGTTTCTGTTTTCTCAGCAAAATAGTGTATTGAATCTGGGCCTTATCTTAGGAGAGTGCTTTAGTGCTTTATCCAGTAAGGTGGTGTATAAAACCAAAAGTGAGAGGGCATTACTATCACCGCTTCTAGACAGGTTTTGAAAGAGAGGATACAGGCAGCTCTCTGAAGAGTAGGATTTGGGATGTGAAGTTTGAATGAGTTGAGGCATCTCCATGCAACACTGAGATAAAAACCTAAATATAAGGATTTAAATTAAACCACATTCATCTTTTCGGGATTATGTTATGTCATCAGGAAGTGGCTCTCTGCTCATAGTATTGTTGATCATTTCTATGCACTATATAGGAACAGGGTAGAAATGAATTAGGCACAGAGCTGATCAGTTGTTTATGTTTCTTTAATCTAGCCTGAAGTTCCATTCTAAATATTACACAGGAAAAGTCACAGAACCAGACACTGCATGTATATCTGCCAAGCTGCAGTTCCCTGCCATAACCACAAGACCAACATTCCTAATGAGGAACTACAACAGACATGAGTCACTGTGGTTGTAATTCTGCAAAGTAATATTTTACCTTCTAATTCAGTAATTGTCACATTATAGTTATGTTAATTTGTGCTTTTGTATAATGGTTTGATTCATTTTATGATCTTTGCTTTTTGTATTGTTTGCTTCAGAGAGGATGCTAGAAAATGTTTATTTCAAAAGAAAAGTCTTTATTGTAAATTGTATACAGTTTATGTAGAAATAAACAAAACACTTTCTCACCCTTCTTAGGCTAAAATTAAAACTTAATTACTATGATATTTAAAAATATTACTAGTGTTAAATAATGCATGTACATGCTTTTCATTAGAATATTTTTTTTAATCTTTATAACATAGATGTTGGCATGCATAAATTTTACCTTGATGAAATTACTTCTAAAGGCTGCTTCTTGGAAGTTAGAGAGGAGACATTGATACATGTTTTGTTTTTCATTTACTAATGTTGAAAACTATGCTTTACAGCTTGTAATTTTATTTCCCACTTTAAAGATGGCAGGTTTTTCAAATAACAAAACTTAAGAGAATTCTTCTGGGTACTTGTCTATTATAACCACATAAATGCCACTACAAGTCCCCATTAAAATAAGAAAACAGAGCTGAATTTTTGATCAGTTAAATATTTGGACAGCTCACTTGAACACTAAAAGTGTACATTTACCAAGTCAGTACACAGTGATATCTGAAATAATAAAAGAGTAAAAGTCATTATCTTAAACCTCACAGTGTGACTGTTGGGAAATAGGTTGTCTTTTAAATAAAGCTAGCTGACCACCAAGCACTTTTAGCACAACAGAAACACAGCTGGTTTTAGTCCATACTGAACATATATTCTGAGTTGAGTTTGCCTGTAAGCAAACATGTTTAATTCTATTGCTAATGAAACCAGGAATTTTTATGTGTCTTATATATTATCAGTACCTTCTAACGGAATGTCTTTACGTATATGTAATCTACAAGAATTGCCAGAGAAGCCTTTGAATACTACTGAGTACTACTTTCAGTAGTATTTTGCAGTCCCAATCTGAATAGGACTCTGGAGCACTATGTTATCTGTAGAAATAAAGTGTACTTTCCATAATTCTCATAATTGTAGCGTCATGAGTAAAAGAATGGACATTTCAATAGAGACTTAATACACACAGTAGAAACTAAAACACTTCACACCATACAAGTGAATTTCCTGTTGTTCTCTATGTTCAGCACACTATCTTATGTTTACTCTTCTGCAATGTTCATATCATTTGACTATGAAAGAGATTTATTAAAGTTTTATTTAGGTAGCGTTATGCTTCTATATTATACTAAAAACAAAACCAAAGCAGATTCCTGCTAATTGAATCCTAGAATGTCCTAGAATACCATAAAGGCCAGCACTGCACAAAAAAATTGCTAACAAGTTTAAACTCCACACATTCCAACTGTTCTCAGATGGTTGTTTTTTTTTTTTTCTCTAATAAGGGTACGAGCAGAAGATACAGCTTACAGTTCATTATCTTATGTTATATTCAGTACAGGCAGTAGATATGGAGAACTGCAATAACAGAAAACTTAGTAACCAGTAGCATGCTCCAAGTTGAATTCAATCTTTGCCAAAAATAATGTACATACTTCAGCATATTTTGGCTGTACACACATGAAACAATTTGTACTGGACTGATTTTTGTTGAATTAAATGTTATGCAGCTACAGATTTATTTTCTTTAAATGTATGTTTGTGAATTTTCTTTTCATGTAATGAAATGTCACACAGTATAAAAATACCAGAATAAAAAAAAACAGAATATGAGATAGAATCACTTTGTATTATGTAATGTTCTGAACTTAACAGTTGCTTTCATAAGGAGTACAAAAAGAATTATTTTCTGTAGTAGACTAATGATGCAGTTACACTGTCAACCATTGTACTCAATGGAATATGCTTTTGTATTCAAGACTATTCACATGCATTTATTGAAGGAAACAATTGTTTCATTTACATATTATGTAAATCATGGACACTACATATATTAAAAAAAATAATTCTAAATTGTGCAATGTATATGATATGTATAATGTATAGCATATAAAATATAGTAGACAATTCACAGTGTATAGAGTATTATATAGGCTAATCCAAACTTGTTGAAATGAATAGTTTCTAGATTAAACTTCCATAAATGAACTTCATTCAAGCTCTTAATCAAGGCATGGATGATGCTTAGAGAATCCCAGTGTCAATAGATAAAATAAAAGGGAGATTTAATAATCAGAAGTCCTTGATATTGGTATGGGCTCCAATTAGGCAATATCATAATAAATCCCAACCATAACTTAAATTTCTGATCTCATTTTCTCCAATGCTAGACAAAATCCAAGGAGGAGTATTTAACACAGGCTGTAGCCCATGTATGGTGAAAGTAAAAATTATATTATCTACTAGGGAATACATAAAACTAAAGACAAGTGTATTTATTATAATAAAAAAAAAATCCAAAAAAAATCATAAATTACACCAAAAATGAAGTTTTCCTCTTCTGGATACACAATGAGTTCAATTAAACAGAATGAGATACGTAAACATCTGAAGCATCTTCATTATGTTGCATATTGCTGAGTGACTAGGCTGCTCTGCTGGCATGTGGCAGGTTGAAGATGTAGTCACATCTTGCAGTCACAGCTCAGTCAGGTGAACTAAGTTAATCACAATAAAGCTTACTGTTGTGTATGTTTAAAATAATACTTTGAGTCTTCAGAGATGATGCAGCACCTAATATAAGCAGTGAGACAGTTGTGACTGGGAAAATACGTATAGTATCTACAAATTTAATCTTAAACAGGAGTCATTCCTACCCCTAAAGTCCATCCTTTATTTTATTCTTGCTGTTGCTGCACAAAAAACATCCAAAAAAGGTGATTCTCCTCTGTTCATCAGTCAGAACAGGTAACAGATGTCTCTTTTTCCTTTTCTTATATCATCTCATGTTCTCATTTTTCTCCTCTTTCACAGTTTTCTCACAGAGCCCTTGTTAGAATCCTTCTGAAATTAAAAAACTAATGGCACCTTTGCCTTGGTCTTGGCTCCTGAGTGCTGCTCTGAATTTATGAATAGAAACCTGTGATAATACTACCCCTGCCTTTGCTCCACTGTGAAACAGCTTACACACATTTCCATTTTCGTACAGTTCCTCATATTCCATCAATCCATCCTTCCACAATGCATTCTCTGCTATTGATGTGAAAGGAGTAGCATCTACTAATGTCTATGAAGTCCTAGATTATTTTTTCCTTCTGGTGCTTGAGGAAAACCAGCCAGGCTGTGCAGTCTGGTAAAAAGTTGAATGGGCTGGTGATTTACATGTTCATTTATGATTTAGGAGGAGATGTTCTAGTCCTAGTTGCATCTCCTGCTGTTGTGTGGTTCTGAGAAAGTAATTCTTGCCATGGTCTTCTGTTCTGCAACCTGTAAAAATGGCACTCACCAGTCAGGTAGTTTGTGCTATGTGGGCAGACAGTTGTAAAGAAGAGCTTGAAATTAATAGCATAATAAAGAAAAGGTTAACAAATGTACTTTGCCATAATTATGATGCAGAATCACATAGAATCACAGAATTACAGGGATTGGAAGGGACCTCTGGAGATCAGCTCATCCAACCCCCTTGCCAAAGCAGGATCACCTAAGGCAGGCCACATAGGAACAGATCCAGGTGGGTTTTGAAAGTAACTATTTCTGAAAGATATTGTTGTCAGGGTGCAGACTAATGACTGGAGACCTTCAGACTAGGGAAAAAAGGTGCTAATTTCATGCCAGGAATATTTTTGCAGCCATGGGATATTTTTGTTTTGTTTTGATATTTAGTTTTATGATCTGATAGATCATCAGAACAGTAAGAATATTAAATCTCACTGACTCAGTATGACATCTGCTGGCCAGAGTCCTATGTTAGCAGAAAGCAAATGTACAACTCAAAAGTAACTTTCTAAAGGCCCGTTAAACTGGTTATGTAAATATATGTTATCGACCCTTCCAGTAAGGGGCAAATAATATGGCACATATTTGTAACAAAATTCAGACTTCATCTGAAAACGTATGGCACTTGTTTTCTAACAAAACCTAACCTGAAAAAAAACTCAAAAAAAACCCCCTAACCTCAAAATCTATCCTAAAAAGTTTCTATTTAAAAATATAATATGTTCAACAACTAAATGTAATAGAGTATTTTTACACTATACTCAAAATCACCAATTTGGTAAATTATTATAAGAAATGTAGAAAATGATGGTCCCTATAGATAACCTAGATTAAATAGAACTCCTATATTTTTGTCAGTAAATAAATATATAAAAAC
>JANHGL010000454.1:0-12226 GCA_024611195.1 Ceyx melanurus
AAGCCTGTAACCTGTTAGATAAATATAAAAAGAGCAGAACCCCTTGCAAGTATCCCGAATGCTTTCTCTGTGCGCAGGAGGGAGTGACCACCACCCTGTAGCTCCAGACATTTATGGGAAGCCCCAGCAGTCAGTGTTTGTGGGCCCCAGCAGTGGCCTCACCAGGTCCTGCAGGTCACTCTGGGAAGAGACAGTCGGCAGTGTCTGTACCCAAGGGCTCGGCACAAGGGCTCTTTGGGGTGCCACTGGCCTGCAAAAACATGCCAGGGATATGGGCACAGCAGAAGTGGTCCCACAGAACCCCCCCCCCCAGTTCACTCCTCTCCACTCTTTCCTCCAGATGGCTTGGAGTTTGTTGAAAAAGACCGTGTCCCCACCTGAGAGAGCATCAAGATGTAGGGGATGCAGCTTATTGAAAAGAGGAATAAGAGCAGGAAGAAGAAATAGCGGTTCTCTTCAGACACCCCAAACCCCCACCATTGTACTCCAACCCCCCAACCTCTTGTACCCTTTTTCTGTCATGTTTAATAAAGTAGATCTTGTTAATTCCTCATAAACATGTGGTAAAGATGCAAGGGGGCGGGGGGAAGGTTGTCCTAGGTGAGTTCTGTCACCTGGTCCCAAGACAAACGCAGAAGCAGCTGAACTAGCACAACTGAGACCTTGTCACATCGCATGGCAAGAGCAACAGAAAGCAGCAAACAGGCACCACACAAGCAGCACAACAGGCTCATGAGCTGACACTGCTGGACTTTGTGCTCCACACTGGGGGTACAGAAAGTGAAAGGCGGCACCTGCAGCGAGCAGTGGCCAGGAGGGGTGGCCTCCAGCTCCTGAACACAGCTCCTGTCTGCTGGGGTCCCAGTCTAGGACTCTCCCAATGTCTGCTCCACAGCATCAGCGATGGTGACAGAGTTACTATCAGGGGGGTTGGGTTCCATACTGGGTTTGTACGTATTTGTATATCTTCCACATTATTATTGTTTTTATTTTATTTAAACCAGTTCTAGTTCCCTTCTCTAATCGCTGGGTCTCTCTCCCTTATTCCCTTTCTCTTCCCCTTTGGGGAAGGAGGGGGGTTATCAGATAGCGGCTGTTACAGGGCTAAGGAGCCATCCTGATGCTAACCAATGACAGAGATCTCCAAATACCAGAAGAAATCTCCCCATTATTTTTAAATACACAATATATGAAAACAAAGCTAAAGTAAAATCACTTTAATAATAAGGGGGGGGGTGTGGGTGTGCGTGGGTGTGTGTGGGTGTGTGTGTGTGGAAGCAATATTGTATTCATTTGTTAAAAATTAAACCAAATAAACCAAAATTATTTTGCTAGGAATTTCTTTGCTCTATAGAGATTGCCAGACATTGCTCACTTCATTTTTGCGGTGACCAGCTTCAGGGCAGGCAAAACTGGACATCTTCGGTCCCTTGTCAAGCTGGGGTCTGAGAGAGCTTTGCTGGAGGTGTGTCAGGGGGTGGTTGGGGTAAGGCAGAGGTGAGCATCTGCTGATGGCTGTGGCTGATGGTTTAGGGATCCTGCAGAGCCCAGATCTGAGGCTGGGAATCAGTAACACAGATGGGTGCCCCAGATTTGGGTGATGGTGGAGAGCTCTGTCCCTGTAAGAGGCCCCAGGGCAAAGGCAGCTCTGCAGGCCAGTATCTCCATTTCCACAGGCTTAGAAACAGGTCATGAGGTTGGGACAGGCAGTGAAAGACATCTCTCCTAGGGTTGCAGCTGGACCCCCCCATAGGAGGAACCTGGGGACATGCAGGGTGGGCAGCCAGGAGCTCTGCTGGGATGAAGGATCAGCTTAGGGAACTAAAGGAGGACCTGCACAGATGAGTCCCATGGTGGAAAGGGACTTCTTGCCTTGTGGGGTCACTTCCTGTTGCTACCCTGTGATGCCTGATCCTGGAGAGAAGCAGTTGGAGGAACTGGCCAGCGACAGGTGGGGGTACAGCAGATGAAACCTGATGATACCCTTGTCTGGGGCCTGAACACCTTCCTGCGCTGCCTCCTGTAGGTGGGGGATAACTGTCTCTTCTGCTCAAGCTTTTCCTCACAGGACACCATGAAGAACTTCCTCCCTTGCTCTGAAGAACATTCAGGCACAATTGGTACCATACAGGGCGATCCCCCCTCACCTTCCCCAGGCCATTCCTGTGGAGATGAAGGGGCTGCACCCTGCAAGGCCTTGAGAGAGCAGAGCTCCTGGACACGCTTTCTGAGCATCTTCTCTTTGTACTTTGCCAGCACTGTGGCCTCAGCCCTCCAACCTGTCTGTGTGTGAGGCAACCACTGGATCTCCACCGTCCTGGGGAGACACCACTGGTGTGGCTCTGCTGCCCAGTGGAGCCTGGGCTGTGACCACAGACAGAGCCCAGTGTATCCATTGTGGAACTGTTGCTGTGATGCCTCCAACTGCGTCACAGTGACCCCTCCAACTGCATCATAGTGGCCCTTCCAACTGTGTCAAATCACGGTGGGCAGCCCCACATCACAGTGGGAACAACCCCTGTACTCCCATGGTGAACAGCATCTGCCCCACAAACACTGGAGAGGCTAGGGTGCTGCAGCTGCCCTTGCCACCGCTTTGCTCTGAAGGAGCTGCTCTGCAGTGAGGAGGTGAACACAGAGAGAGGCAGGACAACAGCACTGAGTGTGTGAAGGGCAGAGAAGGAGGAAGAGAGCAGAGAGGAGGAAAGGCTTGGCCAGCCACCTGCTGCAGTTTTTGACCTGAAGCAAGGGTGGAACTCAGATGGCAAACTCCTTGTGGCCTCACTTGTCTCCAACAATGCAGAAGCTCCAGAGTTCTGGTAAAGCCTTCAGCCCCAATTTCATGAGAGTGCTCAGATCAAGGGAAGAGCTGGGAGAGCTGCACCTGAAAGAAGCCCTCTTGGAGGCAGGCCAAGGGAGTCCTTTGGTTCCTGCTGGGCTCTAGTGAGCCCATTAAGAAATGCTTGTGTTAGAAATGCATGAGTGGGCTGAATCGTTTTGAGGTTGCTGCCTCAGAGCATGACATGTCTTTCTCTTGTTTTCCTAGAGTCTTCACGGATTTGGGACGGCATTTCATGTTACCTCAGCCAACAGCTGGCTCTTCACCAGGTGAGACATAGCTCCTTCCTCTCCCCACCCATCCCGGTGAAGGTGGATCAAGTCATGACATCTCTTTGTCATGAAGTACAATTGTTTTCACCCTGCTTGGAAAGCAGGAACCCTGCCCCAGCATGATCCCGCAATGCACAGATGTGCGATGGACATTCAGCCTGTGACACATCAGGGTGGGCAGGGCACTAAGCACTAAGGAGACCTTTGTCTTCCAAGTCAGCTGGTTGTGAAGAATAAACAGTGCTTATAAGAACCTTTGCAATCCCACAGGAAGGAAAATTCCTTTGCAGTGGTATTTTAACATCCATAATTCACCCTTTTTGTTTTATAAGATCAAAAAGATATAATTTATCTAGCAACCCATTTCTACATTACAGTTCTACTAGGTATTAGTCTTACATAGAAATTTACATCTGTTATTAATTCTAAATATAGCCTTAAGGGCTTTAACTCTATGACTCCATAACAAAGAAATTTAAAGTTTGGTCTCTGCTTGTGGAAGGACCATCCGCCTGATGGTCGATATCCTGGTCATCATCAGATGGATCATTAGGTTGATGATCTGCATTCTGGTTGCCATTTGGAGGTTGCCTGTTCTGCCTCTGGTGCTGCAGGTCAGGGCGAACACATTTTGCAGGTAGCCACCGTACCCCAGTATCTGTGGAAACGCAAGCATACTCACGACCCCAAGCAATAAGCTCATGCGGGTCTTCCCACTTGTTAGTGAGTTGGTCCCGTACCCAGACTTTTGCCCAAGGCAGGTGTGTCTCTCCTGAAGACCGCAATGAGAGAAATTTATTCAGAATTACAGGATTATTTTAATTCTGTGGTACTGTAAGGTGATTGAGTGTATACAAAGCTTTATCTAGTCGGCTCTGTGGGGATTCTCCATGCATTCTCCCTTTCTGTTTTTCCAAAACATGCTTTAAAGTGCCATGAGTGCGTTCCACACAGGCTTGGCCAGTAGGAGACAGTGAGATACCCAAAGTATGGTCTACACCCCATAGGTGCAAGAACTGCCGCGTCTTCTGCGAGGCGTAAGCAGGACCACTATCAGTTTTCACAGTAGACAGCACGCCCAGGACCAAAAAAGCCAATTTCCAATGGGCAATGACATCACGGCCCTTCTCTCCAGTGTGAGCAGAAGCCCACATGGCTGAGGAGAAAGTGTCAATAGAGACATGCACATATTTAAATCGGCCAAATTCAGGGACGTGCATTACATCCGTCTGCCAAAGCTGCAAGGCTCTTAGGACCCTGGGGTTTACTCCCTGTGGCAAAGGCGCAGCAAGTCCATGACAGTCAGCACAAGAGCTGATAACATGACAAGCTTCAGTTGGCGTTAGATGAAACTGCTTTTGCAGGGTATGTGCACTTTGATGGAAGAAACCGTGAGATGCCTTGGCTTGTGCAATTTTGTTGGGCTGAGGCACTACCCACGCAGGGTTGACCAGCATGTCAGCCCTGGCGTTGACTTCTGTTATGAAACCTGCAGATTCATGTGGCTTCAAATGTGCAGAATGTAATATGGATGCACTTGAGCTTGAATTGCACACCACAAACTTTGCAATAGTGAAAACAGAGCTGCATTGTTCACCTCCTTTAGAAGCAAACAATCGAAGCGTTGGGTTATAACTGCTGCGTAAGCAGAATCAGTAACCAAATTCAAAGATACCTGAGGGAATTGCTGAAATGCCATGGTAACAGCCCTTAATTCACCCAGATGAGCAGAGCCTGACTCATGGCCTTTCAGCACCTGCCATTCAGATCCTTCTTTCCAGTTAACAATGGCTTTCCCTGTTTTCCCCAAATCATCTGTGAAGACGGTGGGTCCTTGTACTGGCACTCAGCTACTTTTTGGCCACAAGGTAAAGTTGGTCGATTTTGCCAGCTGCAGTAATTTATGGCTGGACAGATGGTAAGTAATCTGCCCTGAGAAGCTCTGCAGAGCACTTTGCAAAGGAGCTCTATTAGCAAGGCTCCACTCAAAGTATTCCTGCAATATCGGAAGAACAATCGCTGCAGGATCCGCTGCCATTAATTGCAAACACCGTTGGCGGCATTTGATTATCGGAGAAGTGATCAATTCAAACACTGTGGGTGCGTTCTTTTTGGCTGATGAGGCAAAAAGACCCATTCTAGGATATGCAAAGGGTCAGGCCATAGCATATTCCACTGACCAATGACACCTGTAGGATGGAGATCTGGAACAGTAATGAAAACAGTGATATCAATGGAGGGATCCACTCAATAAACCTGATGAGCAGAAACAGCCTGTTGCACCTCCTGTAGCGCTCGTCGTGCTTTCAGAGTCAGTTCCCAAGGTGAATTCAAATCAGGGTCCCCCTTTAAAATATTAAAAAACAGGGAAAGTTGTGTTGTGGTTAGTCCCAGCTAAGGACGTACCCAGTTGATGACACCCAGTAATTTCTGACCGTCATTCAAGGTCTTAATAGAACCTGAGAATTGCACCTCTTGGTGTTGTATAGTTTGTTCCAGAATTTTAACTCCTAAGTATTCCCAAGGAGGATGCTGCTGGACTTTCTACGGAGCTACCTCCAATCCATAGGCATGCAGAGCAGCGAGCAGCCAAGGTTGTATCCTCAGCATCTTATCCTGGCTGGATGCTGCCACCAGAATATCATCCATGTAATGGTGGCAGTATGCATTAGGAAACTGCTCACGGACTCCGGACAAAGCTGAAGCGACATAACCACTTACAAATTATGGGGCTGTTCCTCATCCCCTGCGGGACGACCTTCCACTGATATCTTTTAGCAGGTTCAACATGCTAACTGCAGGCACAGTAAAGGCAGGTTCAACATGTTAACTGCAGGCACAGTAAAGGCAATTTTTTGCCTGTCTTTAGGATGCAGAAGGATTGTGAAAAAGCAATCCTTCAAATCAATGATGAGGATGTCCCACCCTGTTGGGATCATGGTTGCTGAGGGCATACCAGGCTGCAACACCCCCATACCTTTCCATCACTGCATTAACTTTTCGGAGATCCTGCAACAGTCTCCGTTTCCCTGATTTATTCTTAATTACGAAAACAGGAGTATTCCAAGGACTAGTAGAGGGCTCAGTATGTCCCTGTTGTAACTGTTCCTGAACCAGCTGATGAAGGGCGACTAACTTCTCCTTTGATAGGGGCCACTGCAGTTCCCAGATCGGTGTGTCAATCAGCCACCTCAAAGGCAGTGTAGGATACTGTGCGCCCTTGCTCACAGTGACCCCTATAAAAAATGTGTCTCAATCCGTACCCCCCAGGCTGCCAACACGTCCCACCCCCATAGGTTCATTGGGGCGGTAGTGATATAAGTCCTGATTGTAGCTGTGTGTCCCTCTGGGTCTTTTACCATCACAGGCTGTTCGCTTAAATAGCTCTGTGCGGTTCCTCCTACCCCTGCAATGGCCAATCCCACTGGGGCTAAAGGCCATCAGGGAGACCATGCAGAGAAGGAGATGAGAGTTACATCAGCACCCGTGTCAATCAAACCTCGAAGCTGAGTCCGGGGCGGGCAGGCGTTTGGCAGGGTCAGGGTACATGTCATCTGTGGCCTTTGGTTAGAGATGTCTGCAGTCCAGAAGGCCTGCGGAAGTCCCGTAGATCCACTGCCATCATTTCCATGAAGCTGCTGATCCGTTCTGGGGACACAAGTCTCAAAAGGCACTAGTTTAGCAAGGTAAGTTTTCAGGAATAGTGACAGGGGGTTTTGGTGTGGAAACCATAGCATGAATCTGACCTGTAAAGTCAGCCTCAATAAATCCTGGGTGCACAAAGATCCCTTGATGGGTGACAACAGCTTTTCCCACAAGCATCGCACTGGATCCCTGGCCAAGGGGTCCATATGCATCCAAAGGAACCTTAGGAATATGGCTAGAGTCTAGGACGAGCGCTATTGACGTATGGAGGTCAAAACCAGGTGATCCTTGGGTGCTGTCTCTAGGGTGGTTGCATAGACCTGTGCCTATGCCACTCTCTGGGGGAACACCTGCATCAGAGAGCAATTTCCCCTCCTTGCACCCTGATGGACATTTCCTGTCAAGGATCGTCCATCAGCATGGTTCAGAGACCTACAGTAGGCTGCAACATGCCCTGGCCTGCCACACTGCTCACACTGGGTAACCCCTGTGTTCTCCTTTTGTTCTGGCTTAGGCCGTCTCCGCTTGCCCCCAGCTTTGGGTTGCTTTGGATCATAAGATGCGTGAATAGATGGCAGGAGTGCGGCAAAAGAAGACCATTTCTGAGTCCCAGCCCCCACTTTAGCGCAGGCCTCGACCATATCTGTGACTGCAGGTTCTCCTGGGAGCGCATCTATGATTTTTCTGCATTCTTCATTTGCGTTATCTCTCGCTAATTGTCTGCACAACTGCTACCTCAGGGCGAAATCCTCAACTTGCCTCGAGAGAGAGAGCGAGTTTCTTCACAAAGGATATATATGACTCTGACTGCCCCTGAGTTATCTTCATGGACTGTGCTCCAGGAGCAACCCTCTCTATGGTTTTCATTAAGGCAGCCATTCCAAGCTGCTGAGCCTGCTGTAGGATGATGGGGGGCCAGGTAATCTGGACTTTGGGATCAGAGTAAGCTTTCAGTTGCATAAGAGCATCCATCCCTACAGAATGTCTAGGGCCCCCCTCAGGACGTTGCGTATTTATTATAGCAACCTTATCAGCCATCTTTTTTCAAACAGCTTCAAAAGTTCCACATTGTATAGGAAACTGCTCACGGACTCCGGACAAAGCTGGAGCGACATAACCACTTACAAATTATGGGGCTGTTCCTCATCCCCTGTGGGACGACCTTCCACCATCGCTGTGTTTTGCCAGGTCATCTGTCTGTCCCTCCCAAGATATCTTCTGACCTGTCGCCTTGTCTGTTTCAGGCTGTCTGCATTCCCAGACTTGGGATCTTTGAAGTTGTTCAAAAGGGAATAGCCAGCAAGAAGGGTTTGAAGATCGTGGAGAGACCCGTGTTTCACCTGGAAAGAGCTATTGCCTGGGATTATGACCTCCAATACGATTGCAAAGACATTCCTGGTAAGCAGAGAGAATGACAGTGGCACCTGCCCTTGAGCAGAGTGAGGAACATGTTGCTCTGCTGCCCAGAGGTGACTGCACAGAGCATCAACCTCCTGCCACTGTGCTGGGAACAGCTTCAGCTCAGCAAAACCAGCCTGCTGGGAAAAGAATGGTGCCTGTGCTTTCTGGGTGTTGCTACCACCACAGCAGCTCTCATACAGCCCTGGGGGACCCCTGGAGCCTGGGACTGTGTTTGAGGTGCACTTCACTCTAATGACCAAGAGAGCACCCGATGTGGGCATGGCTCCAATGGCCTGTAACCCTCCAGCTTGCTCTGGCTCCCTCCCCACCTTGTCCTGCAGTCCCAGCTCTTCTTCCTGACAAGACAGACAAGACTCTGTGTGAGAGGCTGTCCACTGCATGCCTCCCTTTCCACTTCTAACAAGATGGGATGACTTCAGCTTCTACTCAGAGCTGCTGGACCAGCCAGAATACTCAACAATGTACTGCCTGAGGGCCTGGAACCTGCAGACCTTTGCTTTTAGCCATCTTAGCAGCTCTGCAAGTTCACGTGTTCCTCTTCCCTTGCATTTCAGGTCATCAGAAATTTAAGCAGCTGCCATATGCTCAAATAGCCTCGGACAATGCTGTCTTAGAGAGCAAGGTGCAGCTTTGCATGGAAATGACCATGCATCTCTTCCGTGTCTGCCTAAAGAACAGGAAGAGCGTTGCCCTGGTTTGGAGGAGTGTGGGCATGTTGATCTCTGAGGGAAAATATATAAAAATGAAATTTTACATGGACTTTTTGAAAAGGCTGAATGGCACTGATAAGACACTGAAGGCTCTTCTCAGGGTAAGATTTGCCTTTTTCCAGAGCCACCCCTGGTTCTTCTGAACTGCATCCTGAGGGGGGTGGGTCTTTCTCCTGGCCTGTCATGCTTCGTCCAGCCACCTGGGCTCTTCGAGTTCTAAGGCCCAGCAGGCTCCCTATAGAGCATCCCCCTTGGGTGCAAGGTCTGTCTTTGAAAGGGACACCTGAAGAGGGGCCCTGTTGTGTGACAGCAGGCCAGCACTGATGGTGGGGAGTGCTACATGCCCCACTCTTGGGCTAGGGAAGAGAGGCATTGGCAGAGCACAACTTGTTGAGTCCAGAGCACTTTGGCTGCTCTGGCTTTTTGCTTATGTAAGTCTCAGGTTGGCTGAGCAGCCAGCCCTGCCCAGTGTCCACAGTGCCTGTCACCTGTCTCTGTTCTTGTTGCAGATGCCAGAGATGAGAGACTCGGTCATCTCGTGCCATGACTCTGCTGCTGCCCAGACATCTTCTGGATGTGTTGTCATCCTGCCAGGGTAGGTTTGCTCCTGCAGCCCTTGGCTGACTAGTGAGCAGCTTCTCCACTCATGCTTAGGAGGGATGCCTTGCCAGGTGCTGAGATCTGACTGTCCACCTGATGGCATTGAAGCATTGAGCAAATGCCCCTCAAGGCATGGACTGGAGCTCCTTCTACAGTCCTCTGGGATGGGCTGTCTTGACAAACAATGCGGGGTCCTTGCTTCAGCCTGGTGCCTTCTTCCTCTTGCCAGGTACAAGACTGAGACCACACCTCAGATGCCAGCCATGAAAGTAGAGCTGACAGGACATGTGAAGACCTCCCAAGAGCATTCCTTGGGCAAAGGTGATGGCAGAGGAAGGAAAGGTAAGGGATCAGTGGGCTCTTGGCAGGGGTCTGTAGATTTTCCTGCTCATCTGAAGGGTATTAGATCTGAGGTTACCCTAATCGGCCTGGAAGAGGGAGAGGCACCTGCTGTGAATCTCTGTACCCATGGTGGTAAAGCTCCAGTGACCTGTTGTGGGACGTGGTCTCAGGAGAGTCCTGCACCACCACAAATGGCTGCAGCAGCTCCTTTCAGACACCTTCCCAGTAAACTCTACTCCCCAGCCTGTGCTACAAACAGTGGGAAGCTCTAACCTTTCCATAATTTTCTGATCTATCTCAGAAACAATGCTTTTCCTTTGAACCTGCCCCAGCCACAAATCTATGCACATGGAACCAATCCAGAAATCCAAGCAGTGTCTCCTCTTGTGCTGAATTATTCCCCTCCCCAGAATGACTCTGAGAGAGCACCAGCAACTCCCAGGGAGCCACAATTTCAGCACATGGATGAGAGAAAGTCCTCAAAAGACTTTTATCTCAGGGCATAATGGTCTACTGCAGGCAGGAGGAGCCAGAGGAAAAAAACAGTGTCAGAAAAGTCCCAAGTACTTCCAGAAAACATGGCTTTCAAAGGGATGAAAAAGACCACCTAGGTCAGTGGTACCACAAGCCTGAGAAGACGTGCCCATCACTCTCATTGGAACTGGCACACAGTAGGCACCCCAGTTCCCAAAACAACACAAAGATACTGTTTTGATACAGTCACCTCGTTCCTGTTTCCAGAGAACCTAGTTGAGAAGTGCCTCTTTCACCAAGCAAGGCTTTCTCCAAAGCAGCTTCCGGCAACAACTACAATGTCCAAGAAGAGCCAGAGAGCTGGGGAGAGTGACTTCTGTGCCAGGTAAGAGCCTTGCAGAGTTCTGCAGTTAGTTACTGTAGAGGAATCCTCTGGGATTAACCCAAAGCCATGAAAGGGCCTGGACCTGGGCATCCTGAGCTTTCCTGGGGCTCCTGGGCACATCTGAGTGTGACAGCTTGGAGTCTTCTCTGACTCTGTTGACTTGCTCCCAAGGAGGCAAGCAGAGCCCATTCTGCTGCAGAGCTGCCTTCTGCTGCAGAAGCAGGTGAGCTACTTTGCAGCACAAGATGTAGCAGCATTTCTTCCCGTGCTCCTGTCCACACATCCAGTTGTGTCTTTGCAGGCAGCCACTGGCCACACAGGGGAGCTCCTTGATGAAAAAAGAGGAGAAAGAGAAACTAGTTCCTCTGGTCAAACCCCGAATGATTGACTTCATTGCCGAAGCTAAGGAGACACATAAGGTACCAGGCAGGGGCTGCTGGATGAGCATGTGCTTCTGGGCTGTAGAGAAGCATCTGTTCCATGACTGCCTGTGGTCACAAGATACTTCACTGTGTGTTCTCTGAGTGGACAGGAAGGCAGAGACGAAGGGGCAGAAGGGAGGGTAGGAATGAAAACTACACAGCCCTCTGGAAGGTAGATTAATAGTGCCTGCTGTTGCATTTTGGTCCTCCTTCAGAAAAGCCAAAAATTGAAGCTTTCAAAAGAACTCCATAATTACCTGAATGAAGAGGAAAAGGAGAGAGAGATGGAGGAAAAGATAAAAAAAAGACAAAAAGAGAAGAAAGCTCAGAGAGGAGAGGTGAGTCAGAGTAGCCAGGTGCTTTGAATTCCTGCAGAGAAAGAGCATCTTCTTCAGGGAGGTGAGGCACAAGGGCAAGAGGGACAACAGGAAGCTGTAGTGAAGCCCTGGTGACACTCAGGCATCACCCCAAGGGTGTACTGAGGTCCTTTTCCTGGTTTCCCCATTGTGCCAGAGTCCTGACAAAAGTTGTGTGGGGTCCTTGTGCTGGGGAGCAGCACCATCTGGATGCAGGGCTGTTGTGTGAAAGTCTCCTCCTGTGCAGGAATCCAATTCCTCTGAAGAAGCCTCAGCCAGCCCCTCTCTGATTTGCCTGGAGTTGGGAGAGTCCAGCCCTGTCCTTCAGGAGACAATGAGGAAGGACTGGGAAGAGGCTGGAGAAGAGCGATCTCCAGTCCATGAGGATAACATGATCCCCCCTAAGCGGTAAGTGTGTGGCAGCTCCAATCAAGGCCTGGGGCAATGGGGTGATGATGAGCCACAGTGGTGGGTCAAGGAAGCCACCCCCAAGCCACGGGGCTGCATAAAGCATCGATGGATTTCTCCCACTATGGGAAGGATATGGGTTCGAGCCTGATGGCAGAGGCCAAAGCAGGTGTTTGAGACTCCTCCAGCCTCAAAGGGGGTGTGGGGTCAAGTGTGGCTGTATGTGTCTGGGGCTGGGCACAGGAGGAGGCAGGAGGTTCACAACTGAAGGGTCAGAGAGCCGTTGTTCTTGCTGTTATAGGAGCCTTTCCCCAGCGGCACAGCAGACCCGGTGGGGGGTGGTGACGTGCA
>JANHGL010000455.1:0-155039 GCA_024611195.1 Ceyx melanurus
TATTATAAATTAGGTACTGCACTGGCAGGGGTTGGACTCCGAGATATCCAGGGTCCCTTCCAACCCCTGACATCCTGTGATCCTGTGAAAAAGGGCCTAGGCTAAGGCAGCATGTTTGTATTTCAGAGCTGGAGAAAACTTTAAGGCCTTGTTTCTGTGTTTAATTATTTGTTTGTTTTTATTTGCAGTTTTAATTATTAAAAATGTATTTTCTACCCAATATTATTCCTGGAGGTTTTTTGAGCACTGCTGAGTAAGCCAAACTGCCTATATATTTCTTTGGAGTCATCAGTGCTCTTGGCAGGCACTGTTATTTTTGCAGGCTCTTACTGATTGGACTTTTTTAAATAAAGGTTTTGTGCTTTTTACTGTTACTTTAAATTTCTGTATCTAATAAGATAACATTATTTATTTTTTAAAATCTTCCAGAATGCTTTTTTCTTCCTTCTTCCCACCCCACTCCCCAAGTTTATTCCCTTTATTCACTGGGAGCCTGTCTTGTCTTCAGGTTGACTGAAGTGCTCTACTACAGCTTGTGTGTCAAACCCATACAGTGATAAATTTATGTTTATTCTTTCAAATTATTTTTTACAGTATTAGTGTAAATGAATTGCCTGTTTCTTCTATAACAAGTTTATTTAGAAATGTCTAAGAGACAAAAATAAATCCACCTCTGTCTTTTTCATGCTGGTTTAGTGTATGCCTGGAGTTATCCTGTGTTTGGTGAAGTTAGAGTTCTAAGAAAGTCTGAAATTTTGAATTACATTTGCAGTTCTGGAGTGGTGCGTGCTTTTAGCAAAACATTGGCATGCTTTGTAGGATTATTGTTATTGTAATTATTATTATTATAATTATGATTATTATATTTGCACAGGGAGTTTGAATTGGAATGTTGGAATACTCAGATGCATAATGGTGTGATCCCCTTTGCAGACAGGGTTTTCCTGTCTGTTGTTCCTTCAGATTCCTGCAGAGCTGACTCTGCTCTTCTTTACTTGTCCTGTGGATAATTTGTCATGGCTAACTTTAGTTATGACATGTTTTGTATTTCTTAAGTAAATGATTGATAAATTTTAAAACAAGATAGCTTAATAGTTTCTTTCCAGATAAGCTACTGATTTTTTTCTTGAGGGAAATTATTAAGTTCTTTAGGTTCTGAGCAGTCCTTTTATTTAACAACTGTCTTTCTCCAATACACTTTTCAACACTTACAAGGTTGGCCTGTAATCTTTTAGGCAGGAAAAAAGACTTTATCAAATTATGGTAAGGATGGTGACCACAAAGTCTTAGCTGAGAATTCACTTCTGTCTTAATGTCTCACATGTACCATCTCAGATGGTTTCTGTTCTGGATTGCATTTGACTGTGCAACCTGCTCAGATAAGGAGGGAAGAATGGAAATATGCCTTGAGAAAAATGTTCCCCTGCTTCATTTTTTGCATAGTTGTTATTTGAATCAATATCAAAGTATAAAGATTCAGTGTGATCAAGGTTTTCTCAGTTTCCATCTGTCTGCAAAGACACTTCCCTGTCTAGGTTCAGAAGATGCCCTGCAGATCTGCAGCAGTGTCCAAACACTTCAGTGCCTTGAACTTCTCCCCCAGCTCTTTCTGCTGTGTCAGCCAAAGTGCTTCCAACTTAACCCTTTCTACTATTCAACATTACCCAAAGTTAATCTTTCCCACATTCGCTACTTTGATTTGCTGCCTTAGTAGACCATCTATCCTGATATGCAAACTGCTGCTGTAGTTTTTATCAAGCTTTTGATATTTGAAAGCAGAAACCTGTAATTTACTTCAGAAGTGACTAGTATGATTTGCTTTTGTTCTATTTTGCTATAAATTACTTGATGTCATAACTGTCATTCAGGGCAGTAGCTTAGGAACAGTAGCTCTTAAGCATTTGTATTTTTCATTGTTTAAATTAATATTGTTCTAAGATTCACCCTGTAACCAGAGGAAGACATGTATGCTCTGTGGTTTTAATACCTTTTACATCAATGTTACCATTGTTGGTGTGTGGAAAAGCTCCTCTATAACCTCCTAAAGCAAAATAATTTTATTTGGGGGCATATGGGAGCTAAACTTTCTTTCCCTTACAGTTTTCATTAGAGAGAGGCTTACTGGTACCATGGCAGAATGCTCAAATAAGCATTTTAATGTTGAATAAAGGTCAACGCTCTGGAATCTGAAACCATTAATCCTTTTGCTCTTAAAGCAGGCAGAACTTTTAAAGACTAAATAAGGCGTTAAGTGGTAGACTCTTACAGTTCTGAAGAGAAGAAACATACCTTCAAATTACCTATTTAGTTTTCTAGAACTTTTATTCTGCTCTTGTTTGAAACAAAATAATTGGTGATTTTTTCTTTTTTTTTGAGAGAGGATTTTTATTTTTTTTTTTAATTTATGTTTTGTTTTATTTCACAATGTTCTGGTGGGAAAGGATATTTCTGAGTTCACAGAGCTCTGGAAAAAGAGTCCCCAGTGAATGAAGAGTCCATGTGTAGCAGAGACAATGCCAGCACATTCAGATTGCAATAATATCAGTCTATGGGTGTAGGAGCCCTCCTGTTCAGAGGAAAAGAAGTTCACTTTAAATTAATTTCTGGACTTTGAACACTCATGGCAGCCCTCTAGGACATCACAGACTGTTAAATTAAACCTGTATTGCCTTCTGGTGAACTTTTAACCTATGTATGACTGAAGCCTGTCTTTTGGGACAGCATCCAGTCTTGATTTCAAGGCATCAGGAAACAGAGTATGTACTGTTTCCTTTGGTAATTTGTTCCAGGGTCTGATTACTCTCACTGTTAAAAACAGAAATCTAATTGTTGAGTTGAGTTAATCTTGGATTATATATTTATTTGTTTTCCTCTGGAAGCTAATTTTTCCCTACAAGATTAAGAAATCATTTCTTTGTATGGGGAGAGGCAGAGAGAAGTTAATCATAATGCAAGAGAACGTAGTATTTGCTTCTCACTTCAAGGTATTTTATTGAGCCTTCAAGTATTTTCTGTGGGTTCTTGCTTCATCTATATCCATTTTAAACATCTTTTTAAAAATATATGTTGTGGATTTCCATCATTTTATGCAGTTTTACAAGTGTTTTATTTGGAAAAATGAGGCATTTCATCCTATTTACTGCTCTCCAAGCAGCACATGCAAGGATCTCATTGCTGGGATGTTTCAGGCGGGCTCCTGAAATCACAGGAGTGGGAAGGACCTTTGGGTAATCTTGATCACCCTTTCTGCATTGCAGGATCAGCACTTACTCTGGACAGATTTATGTGTTATTTCTGACAGCTTTTTCCAGGAGTATTCCAGAACTTCCACGGGCAATCTGTCTTCTCTACACTTCATTGCTTCTTACTACTTGACAGTTTTTTCCTAACCTCTCGCTTCAATCTCCCTGGCTGATCTTTAAGTCATGCCCTTTATGTCTTGCCCTATCTAACACCAGTACAAATAGCAGTTCAGGACTTTTGTGGTTTGTTTGTTTGGGTTAGGCTTTTTTTGTTTGTTTTTGTTTTCAGTTTTTGTTTGGTGTGGTTTGCTATTTTTGTTTGTTTGTTTGTTGGTTTGTGGTTTTTTTAGCTATTTTTTTCATATATCCATATTTCTTTATCTTCTTCAATGACCATAACTCTTACTTGCAGTGGTATATTCCAGTCTCTCATTTTCTTCTGGCTTACCACCACTTGCTTCCATTGTTTGGAACTGCTGTTCCTTAAGCTGGATGAAGTAATACAGCTGCAACTTTACCAGTGCTGAGTAGATGGATTTTTCTGTGAATTCCAAGCTCAACCTAAGCTATCTATTGCAGTAAAACTTTCTTTTTTTTTCTGGAGCAGCATATTGTTGATTGATTATCCAGCTTATGATCCACAACTACTTCTTATTTTCTACAGAATGGCTACCAAGTCAGTGGTCCTCCCTACCAAGCAGTTAATTATTCTTAGCTAAAATACTTTGTATTTAACCTCACTGAACAAGCACTATGGCTTCCAAATCAGATCTTTAAATTCACCAAGGTTATCTGAAGGCTGGTCACCTATCCCATGTGTTCATAATGCCTTCAAGGATCTTGTCACAGCCAGTGTATTTGTGATGCTATTTTCTAGGTCATTAATCAAAATACTAAATACTACCAGAGCCAGGAGAGTTGTGTACGGATTCTCCCTTTGATGTGTCTCTTCATGTTGATTGGAACACTGCTCACCACTCCCTTAAGGATGATTTTCTGAATCAGTGATGACCCCTCCTTTGTACTATTTCCATCCAAATCATGCTTCCCTGGTTTGCTTAGAAGATTATATGTGGAAGAGGATCAAAAATAGTCATAAGTACTCATGACAACTAATGCTTTCCCTGTGTCCACAAGGCCTGTTACCCCATCAGGGAAGAAAATTAGATTGCTTTGACATGATTGCTCTCGACAAATCCGTGTTGGATGTTGCACATGTTCACATTACCTTCCAGGCACTTACAAATAATCTGGCTATTTTTTTCATTATTTTTCCATGAATTGAAGATAAGCTGTTTGGCTCAGATTGCCTTTTTGTTTGTTTGTTTTTAATTCATTACACTTGCTACACTTGCCCTTATTATGGTCTTCTTTCTTCTTCAGTTGCTCCATTGTCCTAAGTTCTAAGACCTAATGACTTTGAGATTCTTAGCTCTCTAGCTGCTGTTGGATGAAGTTCATTAGACTCAGCCCATTTAGAAGCTTCTACCTTACCTTAGTATGCTCTGAATATTGTCTTTCCTTTTTGAGGCTCAAGTCTGGCCCTTGTCATAGATAGTAATTGTAATTACAATTGACCTTATATTAAAGACTGAGGTGTAAAAAAAAAAGATATTGATTAGTCTTTTTGGCATCATCATATCATGTTCCACTCCTTTCTTAAGGAGTGGGCTAGCCTTTTCCTTGATATTCCTCTTACAGGAGTATCCATAAAGTGACTTTTATTCCCATTCATATCTGTATACATTTGCACCTCATACATACTCATCTGGATTTTTCACTTTTATCCCTAGCAGATGGGGGGGTTCCTTTCCATTGCTATATTGATTATTGTTCTGTAGCTTTATTTTGTGGTTTTATATAAAAATGTATTTGCTTATTATTTCCTTTTGCTTGTATTTCCTTGCATCTAAATCACATGGAATTTGAGCTGGCCCAAATAACACAGTGATCCAGTTTCCATGACTAACCTGCCCCTTGTCATTATTAAACTCTTTGGCTGTTTGTCACCCATAGCTGACAGAGTGCAGACACCTTTTCTTCTAGATCCTCAATTAAAAGATTGGATAGCATTAGGGTAATACATATTTCTGTGGATTTCTATCAAAACCATCTGCATTATTTGCTAATTCTTTAATTACTAGTTCTGGGGAATTTCCTTTACTCAGCTCTTCGTGCATTGAACATATGCTTTATAGACTTTATGGAATTACCAGTTTTTAAATCCTAGTACCATTATGACAGAAGTCAAAAACATAATGAAATTAGCTTTCCAAAAGCAAAAGTGAGGAAAAGAAAAGGTAGGACAGAAAGGCTGGATTAGTAAATGACTGATATAATGATACACAAAAATGTTCCTCTTATTGACAACAGAATATAGAACTTTATTTGTGAAATTTAGGGAAAAAACCAAAGATAGGACAAGGAAAAGATCCCTGTGTGTGCAGCTTCCTTTCAGGAGTATATTTCCTTAATGTCTACTCTGCTCTTTTTTCCTGCTTTGTAGATTTCTCTGTCAGAGATGCAAAGCTCCACCAAAACACTTATATCTATAGCTTTCCACGGGAAAACCCCTAAGCCTGTGGAGCTCATCTTATTCCTAGTCTTTGAACCCGATCCGTGCTTTGGATGGTGGCTTCCATTGTTTTAGTGATCATACTTTCTAATGCAGTACTATTGCTTTTGACATTTATATTGAATGAGGAACAGTTTCTCAGAGGTCTCATAGATCAAAGACAGATTTGCTAGCCATCACCAGCCCTGTCCCATCTAATGATATGCATTGACAATTATGATACCAAATGCTTTGTGATTGTTTATAGATCTTTTCTCGATTTAACTAATTGAAGTTACTATAATATCACTGGCAATACAACAAAGATAAAGAGGGAATAAAAGATTTGATTAATATTGTGAATTAATGAGATAGGCCATTTGTTTACAAGGAAATCTGAAGGTTAGTCATTCATACTCTAACAAAAATCAGCCTTTGTGAGATCATATTATAGCTAATTGAAGAAGGCAAATTCTAAATGAGAGTCATCCATTACTTATGTACAGCCTTGTTTATTGTATGACTAGATCTGACTTGCCAGTTAGGATTTCCTCATGTAGAAATGTATTTCTCTCCATATTTGAGGATGGGAGTGAATGTGGCTCTGTCACATTTCATTACTTTAGACTTTACTCTGTTTCATTTCAGTCTGCTGTAGGACTGCTGCTGAAATGGGATTATTGACCCCTACCATTGATCACGCTGCCCCGGCGTGCACGCGTGTGTGTGCAGTTAGCACCACTAGCAAAATATGAACATCTGAAGGGAAGAATAATACATGATCTGCAGTGTAAATAATATCTATGGATCTTGCTATTCTCTTACTTTTTTATCCCACTTTTTTTTTGTGTGTGTGTGAGGTTAGCTTAGTCTGTCAGCAGGATGAAAGGAAAAATTGCTACACTTGTGCTAAATTTCCCCTGAGAAAGTGAATTATGGACAAGCCTCCAAGGACAACCCAGAAAGAAAGGGATAAGATATTGATGTGCACTGTACCTCTCACTCTTTCTTCCTTGTCCCACAATTGAACACTCCTTCAAAAGTTACGAGTTCCTTGTTAAATTGAATTCCTCTTCTCCTTGTCTCACAATTTATTGTGATGCTGAAAATTTTATAACTTGGTAAAAACTGGCAGCAGCCTCATTTGTCCCCACGAAAGACTAGCCAGGTTGGAATAGGTTTTGAAACAGAGCCATGAATGCTCACACTTAGACAGATAGTCTTGTAATTTCCCAGTTGATAGGAACTTTTTTAGTTACTGTATTTTTTTCATCCATTTTAACCATTATCCTTTTGGGGTGGGCAGAGAGAAGAGGGAAGGGAGTGGAAGACTGGTAGGGAAGAAGTGAATTTTGAATTGTGAGTTTAATTGTACCAGCATCACTATGAGCATCACCTGCTGATTTGTTTAAAGAGGTACTGACAAACCTTGCCTCCTGAATTTCATGCTGCAATGTTCTGGTGGCTTTGAGGAACCTCAAGGGACATTTTATAAGAGAGTTTTTAAGGATTTACTTTTATGCCTGTTCATGGATGCTTTGGTTGTTGATTCCCAGGTTGATAAGCATTTTTATTGGCTTTATTCCACTAAATAAGGCCATGTAATTGTTTTTTGGTTTTGTTTTTTTTCTCTCTCTAAATGTGTTTTAATAGAGGACAGAAGATGGGAGATGTTATATTTAAACTGTTGGATTTGATAGTGGTGTCTTTCTTCATGGAGCCAAACACCATGAAATGCTGCAATTGTTCCACTGGAGAAAAGCTGGGGAGGGGAGAGAAGGATTGGCCTGGTTTCACCTCCACATACTTTGATTCAGCAGTATTTGACTCCATGATGAACTGCAGATCTCCAGAGCTCTCTTGTGTCATGGCTCTTTGTGTCCCAAAAGCTGCCAAAGTTGCCACTGCTTTCAGGTTTTCCCAGGTTTTTCTTGTTGGACAATAGATGAGCTGATAACTGATGTGTTTTAATTGTCCACTACATTCTTCATCTGTCTTTGGATGATTTCCTTTTGGATCTCTTCTTTCACCAGCCTTTCATAGTATGTTGGGGAGTGGCTGCACGTTGCTCTGAGATGCTGCAGAGTGCTGTGAGCTGCTCTTCTGAATGGGCAGGGGGAAGGATGGAGGTTCCTCAGGCTGGTGGGTCCTGATACTGTGACTGGCCAGGGAAGGTGATTAGTTTTTGACCATTATAAACAATATCTAGTCTCTCAAAATAGAGGAATCTTTTGAGATTAACATCTGATAGCCAAGCCTTAGCTATTCAGCCCTTGGCCTGATTCTTTCTATGTCATGCAAACCACAATAGAGATCTGAACAAATAAAAATAGCTTCTAATGATTTTTTTTTTTAAAAGATATACAGCGTATGATCGAAAATATTTGTATCAAATCTTAATGTTGGAAAGGAATTGCCTTGGCTTTTTTCCCCTCTGGTAGCATTCTCTGCAGTCATGCAGGGTGCTTAATTCTGTTGAGAGGGAAAGCAGAAAGACTGACATACTACATGACATTCCAGTTATAGAAGAAAAAAAAAAATCTAGCAGATTGACAGGCCAATAAAAATACACAGAAGGTTTTTCTCCTTTCCAAGGATATGTGTGCAGGAATGTGGGAGAGGAAAAGGCTGGGGAGGGCGAAATATGTAAGATTACATATAGACACAGAAATATATATGCATATATGCATATGCCCATGTGCCCAAACATTAGTTCAACAGCTAATGGTGTATGTTCAAAATGTCTTTTTGTGAAGCAGAAATATGGGTTTTTCACTCTTTATTGTCATACCTTAATCTGGGGCTGCTGTTGGTGTGACAAGTTGACCAGAATTTCTTCTGTGTGAGTTCCTACAGGGCAGAGAAGCCCAGGCTGTATGAACAGGAATAGTTTTTTTTCTGGTGCACCACTAACCCAGAAATGAGTGACACTTTGCTTCTGTTGAGCCAGGGTTGTTGAGTAGAAAGACTGGGAATGGGAGGAAATAAAGTTATGAGTAAATACCTCTGTTTAAAGTGGAGTTATACATATTAATCAAAAGATTTACGTAACATGGTAGAAATGAGCTTGAGCCCTAAATTATAACACCTCTCGTGTTATCCTGTAAGTAATATCAGGACACAAACTGTCCAAATTTTCCTTCTAAACAAGCTTGGAAATGTTGGACTGCCAACATCAAATAGTAAATAGCTCTAGTGATACTTGGCTTATGAATGGTTCTTGCAGTTAGAACATTCATTTTGATATAACAAGATGAACGTTTGAGCTATTACAATATAAAACAACATATTACATATGCTGCCTCCTCAGTTTCTTACCTAGATTTAGAAGTACTTTTTATTTTATTGCCTCCCCTTTGCTACTTTTAGGAGAGCAAGTCTTCCTGGCTTTATTCAGCCAGTGTGGTTAGTGACATTTAGTCTATAGTACTAATTAACATTCCCCCCCAGTGTGAGGGTGTATATGTGAAAAAGCTTGAAGGAGAAAGAAATGCAACAGTTCTTGCTCAAAATGTGTTGTTCATCCCTACCTCCTCAGCCCTTTTTTCCTAGTGCCCCTTCCTCAGAATGCTTGATGAATTTCCAGGGAGGTGGAGATTGAGAGGAAATGATGCTGTGCAATGTGCAAATTTTCTTTATGGTAATAGGACTCATTTGCTTCAAGGTACTTGTGTGACTTGTCAGAGTCCTTAGTAGCTGCTGTTCAGGTTTTGTCAGTATTCACACTTACAGATTTGTGTTGATCTGAATGCTACCTCTCATTGAAAAACAGGTAAATAAGCTTTTTGTGTGGTTTGGGACTTTTTTTTGTATGCGTACGTGGTTGGTGATTATTTTTTTGTTAGGATTTTGGGTTTTGTTTTCTTCTGTCTTTTAATAGTTTTCTTGCAAGGTTAAAGTGGATTAATGTGGTCAATTACTTCAACAGGATTACCAGGTATCAGCTTCTAGACTTGTCCATGGATGCTGATGATGTGATTTATATTTCTTTGTTTGCTCTTACATTTGTCTACATAATTCAGAGTCAAACAGGAGATACTACTCTCTGGCAAAGTTCTTAGGTAACTGCCAATGTCCTTTTTCCCAGTATTATTCTATTGACACCCAGTCTAAACTCCTGTGATAAAATTGGTTGAATTGTCAGGCATTCTCAGCTCTGCTGGACTTTCACAGAAACTGCAGATATTTAGCACCATCAGACCTGGAGTTGACAATATGCTTCTGAAAGGTGAGGAAATAGTGACAAAGTTTGAGTCCTTTGTGACTGATAGTTTTATAGTTTGCTTTCTAAGTTCCTATATCAGCAAAACTACACGTATGCACAAACACTTGGATATTGTTTACTGCAAAGAATGTGTTCCAGGAAGCATCTAGAGATACATCCTAATACAGATGTAATGTCATGCTGGGCTACTTTAGCATAAGAGCCAATCAATGTCTGGTACCATTGTGTGCACAGGAAAGCCAAGGTCATAAATGCAACAGTTGAGCCATTTTGTAGCTTTGCTAATTATTAGAATTAGTCTGTTTCAGCCAATCAGAAATTGCATTTCATTCTCCAAAAACTGTTTTCTTTGTCATCAGTGATGCCAAGTCTCCTTTTGCCTGACTGGGTTAAGAGCCAAGCTGCTCAGCTCTGTCAAAACTCAGGCAATTCTGTGTGGGTGCCAAAGCAGAACTTGCTAGTCCCCAGTCAGCTTTACAGCCCCAAATTGCCGAATGAACGGGATGCAAGTGGCAGCTGGGGTTCACAACTCGAGATGGCAGCTCAGGGGGGCTGTACCAAAATTCCTCCTTGATTTCAATTTTATCCTCTTTGAGACAAAGTCCCAGGCAGTGTAGACAAAACTGCTGTCAGAGTATAAGCTCTGTTGAGGCAAGTTTGTTTCTTTCCTTATTTAAAATGACATATACATCTCTGACTGCATAGCCTGAACAGAGTATTCTTGCGAGGGTGTTTTTGGGGTCCTGTGCAATAATTCATGTCTTAAAGAAACAACAGTGTGAATATGTATTGACAAAGGAGGTCTGCACTGTACAGCATGCATACAGTTCTGCTTTCTGACCAAAGTCTGATGTAGGCTCTGTACTATAAGCAATATTATTGTTATAATATAGTTTACAGTCGGCATACAACTAAGACCCTTGGAGCCAGCTTCTCAGCATCTCTGTGCTTTGTTGTCCCATGGCACGTGCTCTCTGTGTCAAATACTTTGTTGGGCTGAAGTGTCTTAGACTGCACAACTTGGCAGCCTGGCAATACCTAGGAGAGACATACCTGGGTGACTTATCTGGCTTGTGCCTCCATTGCATTCACCTACGTGTAGGTGCACATGAAATATTTCCAATGCTAACAGGAGCCAGGGAGGCTGCCAGAGGCTGAGCCAGACCCATGTTGTGTCCCAGCATTGTGGTCATGAGCCTAACAGAGCCCAGAAGGTACTGTCCGTTTCCCTTATTGTCAGGCAAATTGCATGTGCCACCACCAGCATCTTAAACATAGTCCACTTAAATCTTAGTTGCCAAATCAAGAGGGTGTCCCTGTAATCAGCTCTGTGTTTACCCTAAACAGTGTGTGTCCTTATTAGTGCCTTTTCAGTCCCCTCAGACATGCTGCTATTGATTGAATAAACACCAACAATAATCTCAATCAGCAATGGGACATGACAGGCACACACACCAGAACGTCACAGGTACTGTCAATAATGTTGGGAGGTTTCATTTGCATTCATTGCCTCATTATAAACATCACACTCTGGTTTTCTCAACCTGCCTTTACATCTCCTTGAGTGCTGTGCTTGTTCAGATCTGGTTCTGCAGGGTCGAAGTTGGGCACCTGTCCCTTATGCTGCCCATTTACCAGAAGTATTTGTAAGCAGCTTACAAAGGTCCGTGGAGACAGCAGCAGTTTGGCCACACGCAGCCACAGCTCTGTTCTAGGCAGAATGTGCAGTGTTCTAGATCCAAATGAAATCCAAGGAACGAGGTGAGACAGGCAAAAAGAACCAGCCTGGGAGCTTGGCTGGGATGTGTTCCTGTTACAGGAGCAGCCTGGGCATCTGGAATTACAGGAATGGTCAGGACTATGATTGTTGCATTGCAGATGAACGATTATGTCTTGTACTTTCTAACACCATTTCACAGATGTAGTTCTGACTCATAATAGTGCTTGGAAAACACTGACCTGCTGAGTCATAAGCATCTTTAAAGAAGCATTTATTTATTTGTGTTATTTATTTATTGCATTTCCAGTTCCTTGATGTTTATATTGCACTATCAGTAAGCAGTGTGTGAACAAATAAGATGATTTCAGTTTTGGTCAGAAGATGTTAGAAACTAGGAGAAAGGCTTAAATAAAATGCCTCCATATTTGGTTTACTTAATGTCTTTTTTTTTCTTTTCTTTTCTGGAATGGCACACAAAATACCCACGCTTCAAACGCTGCTCTGTTCACTTCTTCCTTACGTGGGAAGCTCTCTCATCCATATATGCCCAACTATATAATAAAAGCAGAAAGAGCAAACATGAGCTGTTTCCTCTGACTTCCCCGTTTGCTGTCTGCCTGCCTTTCATGGTTTCTTTATGCAAGCAAAAATATTTTGTGAAGCATAAAGCCCTGTGGCAAATGCTAATCTAACCAACAATCAGGAGAATAATTGTTTTGCAGGGAATATTCTCATTCTGTAATAGGGAACAAAAGCCTTGCAATTAAGACAACAGAACATTAATAACACACATTTATCATTCTATATGAGCTTATTATTTCCAGTCCTTTGCAAATAGTTCTAATTTATATAGCATTCCTTACAAAGCTGTATGTTAATGTGATCTGCATTGCTGTGTTAGTATCCAGAAATATTTTTAGCATGTTGCACTATAAACTTCTCTTCTCTGGTTTCTTTGAAGGACAGAGCACAACCTTGAAATCCATGGAACATAGCCTTTCCAGCCTGATACTCTCTACTACCCTCTTCAATGAGGCTAAAACCTGTATTAGAGTTCCCTTTTAAAACAAATCAAATCCCTTCATTTTCAACTCAGTTTTATCAGGCTCCTTCCTCCTACCCATCTCATTTTGCCCTTCATACTCAGACTTCTTTCTTGCTCTCAGCTGGCTGTTTATGCTGAGCCGTGCTGGCAGTCCCATGCTCCTACAGGAGAATCTGTGCCTTTTCCTACACTGTCCCATATGTCTGGGCTATTTTTCCCTTCTTGGTCAATTCAGATAAGTTTCCATACTTGGTTCTCATGCATAATCCCAATGTTACTTTCTCCTTTGCTCTCTGAGACAGATGAATTTACTGGGAACGAAGCCATGGCTTCATACTGGTGTCTGTCGGCTAAAGAGCCACTGGCTGCATTCAGAAAGGAGAATAAAATGCATATGTTAAAATGCCACTGCTGCTAGGTTGCAGATGTGAGTACTTAATACAGTATTCTTCCCAAAAAGGTGGTTTTGTTCCATTTTAGCTGTGTTTAGCTCTAGTACAAAAGCTTGTGTAGTTACCACAGTCCCACGATATGTATTTTGTGCATAGAAAGCTGAATGGTGATGGAATGGTTCAAATACTTGTGGATTTTATTCTTTATAATCTCTTTAGCAACGTGGAATTTTTGTGGGTTTTTTTGTGAATAGTGAGGACTTGGGTGTCAAAAGATTATTTAAAAATATAGTAAATCATCTCTGTGAATGTGGCTAGCTTGTAGCTAATTTTTGTCTTCCTATGACTGTTGCAGTCTGATGCAATTCTCTGGCTGAGATTAAGGGAATGAGCATGTGAATAAATTACTGATATTTAAACAGAGGTGTTAATTTGCAATGCATGAGCTGCTCCATAGTAACTGCTTATGTGCATGCTCTGACCTGGTGATAAATGGGAAGAAACTGCCAGTTTACACCAGTTAAAGTTAGGGCAAAGAGAACAGCTCTTCCTCAGAATAACTTGTCTTTTCCCTTTAGAGGGTATTTGCAGTGAAGTGCTCATGCAGTGATGCTGTTAGAAACAATGTAAAAGATAATCAAAGATAAAAAATGAAGTTAGAAGTTTGAGAAATTGATTTGCTTATTGGATCTAGAATCCAAGTTGTCATAAATTGAATGAGATAACTTTCCCAACATGGTTATTGCTTATGCAGAGTGAAGTGTGTAGCATCTCTGAGATCAAGGCCTTCTATGTGATCTTCCTTTCACTTGTTTAACTCCAGTTTGTTGGCATTGTTTGAGATTCAACTCTCTAGAAGTGTTTCCTATTGTTTAGACACCCTGGAATAGCTGAGGCACTTGCACTGGTCTAGCAAACATGGCAGAGATCTGTAGGAGACACCTTCCCACAATGGCAGTTACAGGAAATTCTTCTGTTTGGGCAATTGAATTCATCCTGGCTACCCAAAAGAAAATGTATCCTCCATATTTCTCTTAAGCTTGTCAGTTTAAGGTTGTATCTAGGTTGGACTGAAGATTTGATATCTATTACCCTTTCAAACCCAAATGGGAGTTAAAAGTGAAATCATTAGTTTGAAGTATGTGAACTTGAATCAGAATAAAACCCAACATTCTGTTGGAAATTAGCTAAGATTTACACGGTTTTACACCATTCACTTAGTGACTTGATTTATTCAGTTACTAGTGTACCTGAAGAATTTACTACTTTTCTTAACCAGTGTTTGTCAGCCCACTGTAGACTGGGAATACAGGCAATAATAACCTTGAAGAAACAGTTATTAAAGTCAAAAGTGCTATTCTAAAAATCACCACTAAACAACTTTTAAAGATTTGGTGTCGCAGCTTGGATTCCCAGGCCATTTTTATCTAATTTCAGTCTCTTTGTAAACCCTCTGTCTTTGCCAGGGTGTGAGGTGGAATAGAGGTGGGGCTGTAGACCTTCTTTCACAATTAGAATTATTTATCCACGTGTCTTGTCCTGGTTTTTATCATGTATCACTAACCATGCACCTATTCATTATTTTATACATTCTTATGGTAAAATCATGTGGAGGTTAGGTATGGTCCCAGAACAGACATTGCAAAGAATGAAGATATGCAAGGGAAAGTCAAAGACTTCAGAACATGGTATTAAATTTTTATCGATATAGGCACTTGGAGGAAAAAAAAATTAGCTCAGAGAATAAAGGGTTATGCCACTAGAGACACAAGTGCTATATCAATATAGAGAATGAAGGAGGAGGAGGACAGGAGCAAGGGGTGTATATAGTTTTGTTTCATTTTGTTTTGGGGTTTTTTTGTACCTTGGAAGCCTGGTTTCAAATTTGGGTTTGACAGTGAGATAAATATAGCATATATATTTTCCACTTTTCCTATCCCAAACCAAAACAAATGTTTTGCTCCAGGGTATTTTTGGAATGTACAATAAATCAGTACTAAATAGAAAAAAAAAATATTTAAACACTATCAAAGTGTTCTTAAACATCCACTGCCAAACCATAATGGTATTCTAATACCACATAATGGGGAAGGAAAGTAGGACACTTAGGGAAAGTAGCTTCTGAGATAAATTTACTTTATTTATTTTGGAGGGAAGAGAGAGGGTCTTATGAGATTTTTTTTTTAGTTTAATGAGTGGAATTTATGGTAGCAAATAATTTCTTATAAGAATGTGATGTGAGACAGATTTTTTTGTGCCCTTTGGATGTACATGGTGAAACTCCTACAGAGACAGATCCTCTGTTGAACCAATGGAGGGTTTCTTTCAAACGAGGCAATGGGGCTTGGGCTTTTTTTCATTCTAATTAGAGCAGCTGTTTGTCATTTCATTCAATCTCATGCCAGTCTGACTGAAATAAGTGATAAAAGTTGTTTTGGGCTGTGTGTTTTTCCATTCATCTTTTTATCTGAGGAGCTGAAAAATTTTATACTGCAGACACATCCTTAATTTAGTCTGTTGTTACAACCATCACATTTCTGACTAAGGGAAACAGAACAAGCCTCACTAGGAGCTTACATACTGTTGGGATCTGGAATCATTGCAAATTAAATGCCGTTATATAAGTTTGCCCTTCAAAAATTTGCTTTGGGAATTTCTAAATCCAAATAAAAAAATCCTTTGTTGCCAGTTAATGGAAAAGTTGCCACCAAATGCTATAAAGTACATGCTGTTAGGTATTAGTGCACAGTGTCCACAATGTTACTAGGGGGCTTGAAAAGCTGGATTAGCTATCTTTTGGGAGTTAATTTGTTTATATCACTAAGTACGTGGTCAACCATACAGCAGTGTGATTAGCTGCTGTGGATTTCTGTTGGCACAGTATCACTTTTAGTCTGTCATGTAATTATTGTATTTTAGACAGGTTAGCAAAGGAGAATTCTTAGCTTGTAGTTACTTATTCTCTACTATCTTTTGAAAAAAAAAACCAACAAAAAAACAAACAACAAACCACCTGTCACTGCTTTATATAATCTCCCCTTACAGAAAGTGTTCTCTATCTCAGAAAATACATAAAGACCAGATTTTGCCCTCTGGACACCTGCAACTTAGTGGTCAATCTGTAAAGCTCCTGTTAAGTAACAGAGTGACTTCTCAGTATTTCTTTGTCCTTCGTCTCTATTCCTTTTTAAGGATCTAAGTGTCTGAGTAGAAGCAAAATGAACTCCAAAATGAGCTATTGCTGATACTTTTGTTCTCTGAAGTCTGGATTATTATAACTTTGTTTGGTTTTCTCACGTATTATGGGCAATTTGTCAAGTAGACAACATTAGTAGAATTGTAGTTTTAAAACACTTCTGATCACAATCTATTTGGCTGCAGTGGGGATGTGAAAAAAAAGTTGTAAATTGGTTATTACCCTGAGTGCAATTTCAATATAAAAAATGCCTTTTAAAGTGAGACAGAAAAATGAGAACTTAAATCAATGAGAAGGTGTGTGCTGACTGTACAAACACGAGGTCTTGTTGGTTTCTATGTTACTTTCTGGGGAGGGTAAAAACGATCACAGCCCATTCCCTTGCAAAATAATTGGTTCCAAATTACTGAACCTGTTCTGTCCCAGTGCCTGAACTTCCTGCAGTAGCCTGGGGCTTGTTTGCTGTGGCGGGAGGAGGGAAAGCAAGGACAAAATTGGCATTGGTGATTAGCCAGACTCTCATCCCTAACTACATAGTGTCACATAAGACCATGTTTGAGACTAAAGCTTTATGCAATCTCTATTTTGACCTTCCCACATGTTTTGCATAAAACGAGGTCCTCTTGAGTATGTATTGTAATCCTCTTTAAAAGGACAAGGTGACATCTGAAGAACAAAGATATGGACATTAATGTAGGACCTACACATTCAGCCATTTGCTAATTACACCGAACACAGTGGAGTACCCTGAATATACAGTGTCCAGGGCCACATGGATTCTATAGCATATTGTGTGTACAGTATTCTGCACAGCCTGGCAAATGTTAGTGAATTCAGTAGCACTTCTGTGGCAGTAATGACATGTAACCATCTGTGATTTTGCACCTGCAGAAGCCAGTGTCAGCTGCTGAAGTTCAGCAGCCCTGGCTTTGCATGAGTTTATTGCCAAAAAAGCTCCCTCATTTACTAGCCCTGGAATTCAGATAACCCTTTCAGTGAACTTAAAGGTTTTATGTATTACAGAGCAAAACAGTGCTCCAGAGAGAAAATCTCTACCAGGCTGCCTTTCTTAATAAATACTGTTTGTACACTGCAGTGCTTTTATAGAGTAAATAAGAACTTGATATAAAACTAATAGCACTTCTTGTACTGGGACACTGGTTAGTGCTCCCACTGGTACTGGGATCTTTCCTTGCAGGCAGTGTATGAAGCTACACAGGGACACGAGCTTTCCTCTGAAATATGGAGCAGGGAAAAGGTAAACCGAGGCACAGGATGGTGAGCTGGCTTTCCAGCCTGTACTGCAGCACCATGGGGAATCCATAAGTAAAATCTCTCTCTTGATTTTCCCACCAGAGCCTTAAACACCATTTTATACCATCTGTCATGAAAATGAATAGGATTGGCTGGCTTTCTCTAGCTTCAGAATCTGCTAGCAGGCGCATGTGTAAAATGATTTTATATAATTAATCTCAGAATAAACACAAACTTTGTTTATTCTGCTAACGAGAAGAGGAGTTTTATTAAACGGGAACAGATCTTGGCCCTTTCTCTCCAAAATGTGAGCTGAGCTTGATGCTTCTCACATGGCCACTCCAGTTCATCACAGGTGTCATTGTGCTGCTTGCTGTCTCCTTTTAACAGACTCCTGTGGAGCTACCCAGGCTTTCATCACGGTGCAGACCCCATCAGCCTTTTCACTTCAGTCCTACTGCATGGACAAAATAAGTAATAAGGAGATGAATGAAAAGGACCATGGAGCCTATGACCTGCCAAATCATTTATTCTCTATGCCATAAATATTTGGCATCACAACAGCTGCTTTCTGTAGACAGATATTTTTTAGTTTCTTATTATGAACGCAACCCAACGATCTAGCTCATGGCACAAGTCCTTTAGATTTAAAGGTGGACAAAGTAGTGAAAATGTTTTCAAGATCATGCTAACATTTCCAGTCTTCAAAACTGGAAGTGTAAGAACAAAGTGGAAAAGTTTTTGCTAGAAGGAATAGGAGAGGTTATTTTAAACCAAGATTTTCCCATATTTCAAGTTCTTCCAGCTTGCTGATAAAGCTACGTCAGCTACAGTGCAAATTTTATTTTTTTTTTTTCACCACTTCTTTTCAGTGGGTCAATTAAAAATGTTCAAAGACAATTATAATTTTTTGAGTAGTTGATGAATCAAAAAATATTAGTTGCAAAATTTGGCCTAATGGCAGCTTCATACGTGATGACAAATGTAATAGCTTTGCCCAACTCACTGACATCAGATAAAGGATCATTCTTCATAATTCTTGCCATTATGTGATTTAAAGAAGAAACATACATTGCTGAGAACACACAAATGATTTTCTTTATCATCGAGACTGCGGGAAAAGCAATTTCTTTAATAATAGTTTGGTAAAAAAAAAATGCTAATGATTTAAATGATGTTAGTCACAGCCTTTGAAGCTGTGCTATTTCTGCTGTAGAACAGGAAATCTCTCCAGCCATTGGAGGAACACACAATCCAGAGAGGAAGAGCTGAGAGAAAGCCACAGCTCTGCACTGGGAAAACTCACACAGAACTCATGGGCAGTTAATTATAAAGAATACACACTGAGTTATTTAAGTTATCTGCCTCTGTTCCTTTAGGCTTAATTAGGATGTTTGCAGTGCAAGATCTTAGATGTAGAACCATTAAAAATATGAAGGTTTTTGTAAACCTCTCAAAAGGGGAATAGCCCCACAGTTTCTAGAATGAGAAAGTCTCTTCTCTGCTACAGTATCAAGGCACTTACAGAGAGTCTGTTCAGACTCACAAGACTGGAGGCTTAATTAGTAGTTAATTCTGTGGGTAGAAAGGCTGGCTCCTAAGAACTGGATCCTAGTGACAGGGGTTTTTTTTCCAAGTACCATAAGTTATTACAAAATTTTTTTTGTGTAGTTATTACACAGCTTCTTTATTCTCAAGGTAAAGATCTTAATGGTTGTAATGAGTATTTATAGCTTAAACAATAATGGTGCATAACCACTTGGATCAATGTCATTAAGGAAAATCAATAATAGCAAAATCTCAATATGTCAGCACTTAACTGGGAGCTGGTGGGGCCAGTGTCCACCACACAGCACATCTTCAAGATCAAATGGGATTTTTTTTCTATGTTTATGGTATGGCAGCCATATTTGTTTTGCAAGGGGCTGTAGGGTTAAAATGGAAACCATTCTATGGTACTGTAAATGTGTTTATTTGATGGAAATAGCATTATGATTTTCAGTGCTACCCTCCTGGTCTTGTGCTGCATTTAGCATATTAAAACTGCAGGAGCCTAACATCTGTGCTGAGGGGTGGAAGTCTAGGGAGGGTCTATGTAGTTGCTTTCTGAACTCAACTTTCTAATGATAGTTTATAATTTTTAAGGAAGGCTGGAACAATATGGTTTGAAATACTTCAGCAGTCTTTGTGTTTGCTGATAGTTTTTCTTCTGAATGCAGCAGACACAGTGTTTTCCTGATCTATTTCTACTGATAATAAAGTTAAAGAATGTTTTTATACAGAGATAGCTGGACCTGCCTCTCTGTATCTTCCTTTGTGTCCTGGCCTTTCTGTTTGTTTCTTTCCATTCTCCATAGGTAATTTTATTTATTACCTTTTGTAATCTGGTATCCTTTTCATGTTCTGTACCATTTCTGTGTCATTGAAGTGCTCGTGATTTCACTGTGTTTGTCTCAGTAAAATGAGCATGATTCTTTCATGCTGGGAGAAATTGTACTTCTGTCCTATATAGTTTTTCAAATGTCCTGAATGTCTTTCCTCTTTACACTTGCTTTCTGTGTTATCTAACTCTGCAGTTCACTGAATTTATTGGTCTTCTCTGCCTTTCCCTTCTCAAAGCTTGTTAACTAATCGAAGTTGCCTTTCACTGCTCTCTTCTTCCCTGTAGATCATAATCAGACCCCAGCTAGCCTTCCTATGCATAATTTCTCCTGGTCTTTCTGCTTAACAAAGCTATTAGGTGAGGTTTCTATTAGTTGACTAAGATCTCTTATTCCTCCCACTTATTTCCTGCAAGTCTTGAATCAGTACACAAGTGTCTTAGACTGACCTGCCACTTTCTGTTTTGGCCATAATATGATTCCTGGAAAGAAAACTATCCAAGTATCCGACAACTCTCTGGTACTTTCTAGAGTTTCATGTCATTTTACATGATTGCACAGTTGGCAGAGGCAAAGGAAAAAAAGGTTAGATTTGGGAGCTCTTATTTGTCACAATGAATACACACAATAATTAAAGTAATCTAATTGAAATGGATGAAAAATAAATGTTGAGGTTTTTATAGAGGCAAGAAAAGCTTAGTTGCTGACACCTGTGTAAGCATTGTCTTCTAGAGGTAGTTCTGTTCTAAGTAGCAATTTCAAACCCTTGTATCTCCTACAATGGCTTTTGTGTAACAAGATCAAGGGTCAAGCAGAATGAAGTATCACCCACTTTCTGTCCATTCCTTACATACTTCTTAGTCACTTTCTCTGAAAAGGAAGTCAAGAGGCAAACAGCTGATTTATTCCTAGATGCCATGTAGCAATTGAAGGGTAAATCCTTTGCTCATATTTTAAGCTTTCCTCAGTCCTTTACTACAAGGCAGCATTATGGTTATTCTCTGAGTCATAGTTATTTTAGATGAATAGTACTCAAATAGGATATAAAAATAACACTCTGGGAGATAATGAGGTAATCAGAAAAAGTTAATGCAGTGCAGTTGAAACAAGTGATCCACAGAATTTGGACAAAATTGTTTCTTGACATGAGTTGTAAAACTCATCAGACTGCTAAATGTCTAGGTTTCCTTTTAAACATCTTCAGTATTTACTAAAACAAAATTATTATACTTTTAACACGTGTGCAGCAGCACTATAATACAGCAAAATAAATTAATCTGACCAGTTGCAGGGCAGAATCACAAAGTACCTTCTATTTATTGCCTACACAGGATTTTAACTTCTCTGCTAAGTAAGGTTCTCTGAAGTTTTTATCAAGAAGGTGGGATGAGAAGAGGCTGAGAGATCCACACCAGAAAAGTGCTTGCTTCCATAACACTGTCAACATGCACTCTCAATGAACATCAAAATAAATAGTTTCATGAAACCTTTCAATTTTTTAATAAGTCAAAATACACTTTTCTGACAGTATAATTGCTTTTCATAGTGGGCCTTAAATCTGCACCACTATAAAAGAATAATGCTACAGTAGATCATTTGTGAAAACTTAATGAAAACTGAGTTAGTGAACCTCGGAGTCAGTAGACCTTGAAATTCACTTTCAAAAACTAATTTGCAGTAAATGTATGAGAAACATATTTAGACATGATAAACTTTCTGTCCTCTGTTAGCTAGGTGCAGAAGTTTATCTTGATTAACTACTTTTTCTTTTAATTAATCATTCATAAAAGTAGCCAAGATGTTGTGAGTTACACTTCCCTTAGTGACATTCATCCAAAAAGAGCAAAATTACTTATTTTGTTTAAGCTTGCATAAATAATCTAATATGCCAAATCAGGGTATTTCTTCAGTAGCCTTCTCTGTGTGTATCTTGCCTATCACTAAAGATCCATTGACTATTTTGATTATTATGAGGACAAGTGAAAAAAATATAAACCCTGGTGACAAACAATAAGTACTTAAAAGTTCTAAGAATTAATTTTATGTGAAGGCAAATGGTTCACATTATCAGCACCTATTTGAAATTGTAACAAATAGTTTGATCTTTCACACTCTTGCTTCAACCTTCTTCCTCCTCTGTATAATTTGTGTAGATAGAAGTTAGGAGGGACAGTTTAGCCCTTGTGTAGAGGGAAATGAGAAAGATTTGAATGGGAGATCCATGATAAAGACCAGCACATGATCTGATGATGCCAATCTATTTTCCATTAAACAAGAGCAGGTTAGCCCAGCAATGCTTGTGCTCACGAGTTCTGCAGCACTGTACACGCTTCAATGAGCTTCCTACCTCAGAAAGTGAAAGGCATCCTATTTAAGAACATAGTGAAATGTGCAATTTCAACTCTCTTATCTCCACTTTATAGAGCACAAAGTAGCATACTGGAGATGTTTGGCCTTCTGACTGGTGATTGGGCACAAGTCTTCTGTGTTTCTTTCTAACTGGTAATCCCTCAGTTCCTTCCAGGACTTGCATCAGTTGTCCTTGCAAATTGCAAAGCACGGAATGAAGATTTTACCAGTGTCAAGTGTGATTTATCTCTGTATCACTGTGAACAAGTTGCAGATGGGTTATGTGGGTTTTAACACCATAAAGTCATTGTTCTTAGAAATGAGAATGATGTTTAAAAGGTGCCAGGCTGATTAGCAATTTATTTCAGCTTTCAAAATCTCTTTTGTAATAAATGATAAAAATGTTAAGCTCATAAGACACTGGAGCTCCAGGTTTACAGTCCAACAGATTTCCATGGCAAACTTTCTGCACATTCTTTTTCTCAGTAGCTTTTCTAAATGTAGGAGGGTGTAGTCATTGGATTACCAAAGAGAGAAAGAGAAAGGCACAGATACGTTAGTTCTGTTACAACAAAATCAAGTTCAGTTTAGCTTGGCTCTCTGATAAAGAGAAATGATTAGATTTTGTTTTATTATCTGATCCATTGCAAAGCTTTCGCTTCTGATAACAATAAATAATGGTGACCAGTTACACAGACATTGCCATCAATAACTCAGCCCTGCTTGAGGATGAATAATACATATTTTGCCTGATCTTAAAGATGGAGTAAATAAGATGAATGCCTTTCCCATGGTCACAAAGGAAGATAATATAAAGACTAAGTGGTTTCTCAGACCCATTCTTCATCCACAAAGTCTTCATGAATTTCTGGGGTAAAACTAAAATATGCCCCAAGGTACTCTGGCATATCCTGATGCAACAGGGAATTTTCTGTTCTGTTGTAATTCCATGCATCTGAATCAGTTCAGTTGAAATCTACTGATAGCACCTCAATTTTTAATAGCCATCCTCTACTTCATACTGTCTCTTAACTTTCCACTTGGAAGTTTCTTTCTGAATGCCAGCTGGGAGTTCCTCCACTAGCCAATGCAGTAATGCACACTGATCAATAAGTATATCGTGTCCCTGTTTCATTGCAGTTCTGGGAGAGTGGTTTGTAGCCCAGTGGTGCATTCCTGCTCCTGTTGAAGTGACAAAATTCCCTTATACTGACAGGCAGCAAGAGTAAAGCCCTGGGTCCAGGTGCACAAAAGATGGGAATATGTTTACCCTTAAAATAAGGTTCCTCCTGCCTCTCACCTCCTGCCTGTCAAGTGGTGAATAGCAGACAGGTTACTGAAATGAGCCTAGACCACCACTGAATAAAGTGCTTAAATATTTACACAGATAAAGTGTGATAGGTACAAGTCATTCCTTTGTAATAATGACAACAACAAAAAAATCAAAACAAAACCAAAAAAAAGAGGTGTGTACCAATATATTACTGGTCAAATCATTCCAGAGTGGAGTGTTTCTCTCACTTGCTTAATTGCATAGATAATGCCCTAATCTGTTTGGTATTGTTTCACTTCTATCAGTCCCTTAAAAATACTGAAATGAGGTTATCACAGAACTCCAGATTTGCCCAGCTTTGCAGCCCAAATGTAAATCGTTTAATGAAAGTGCTTTTCCAGTCATTGTTCTTTAATTGGCTCAAGTGGAAATAAATGACGCATGTCAGTTGCTGTTTTTGTAACACTTGTCACTGTAAGGTATGACAGAGTGATGAAATGTGGATTATTGAGCAGGAGAAGTTGTAAACATTAGGTATCAGCAGGAGAATACAGTGGCATCCCTTCATTGGCTACCATGGAACTTTCCTGTCAGCCCACAATTACCAGTATGAATCAAAACCATTTGTTCTAAGAAGCTTTTTGCCTAAATATTAGAGTTTTCTTATTTTCGTAATGATTTGCTAAAATAATAATAAAGGTAAGCTTTTTTTTTTTCTTTTGAGAAATCTAATAAAATAAAAGAACTCCTTTCACATAAACTGGAGTAAACAAAAAGAAGGGGTCTTCCAAATTTATGGAAAGAGAAAAAAAAAGTAGCTAACTTTCTTATCGAGTACTGATTTATCTAAAAATGCTTTTCTGTGATGATTCAATATTATAAGCAATTCTCAATTAAAAAAAAATAACAGGGAGGTTAGCACAGTCTGTCATTAACATGCTTGTATCTACTAATATTGAGGCAGCATGTTGTAAATACACATATCAACCACTGAAACATCCTGAACTTTCTGAGTTCTGCAAAGCTGAAAACATTCCAGTGGCCTTCTATTTTCCATCACTTGCAGTTGGGTTGGTGCTACTGCACTCAGCAGGAGTCTTGTATGTGAATCCCAGGAAAGAATGAACCCTTGACCATGGCATTCTTGGCTTCTAGAAGCATGTGGTAGAAAAGAACTTCCCAGCATGCACAAAATAAACACATTCAGAACACAATGGGGTTAAAATAACATCTATTCTCAATTTCAGCTATTTAAATATTTTAATAGTTTAATTATTTGATCACTGATACGTCAGTGAAGAAATGAGGTTATATGCTCAATCACAGAGATGTTTGCTGCCATGAGCAGGGGTAAATTGCAAAATGTGAGGTCAAGAATGAGACTTTTTTTCTCTTGAAGGGTATTGTTTGTCACCTTCCTTGGTGGCAGAAGGAAGGTGTAATGCAATATCTATTGATTTGTAGTCTTTTCCTTTTCAAAAGAACAACAATCCTGACATTTGCCCAGCAACATTAAATTGCAGTTGCAGAGCTTATCAAACAGCTGAATATGCAAAGCATCATTTGATGGCTACCTGCTTCTCACTGCTCTCTCCAGTTCAGAGTTGTTGAAAAGCCTCCTGAAGCACAGGGCACTTTGCCTGCGTTCTTCGACACATCCTGGAGATCCTTGTGGACAGCATCAGCTGGCCCAGGCAGAGTTGGCCTGTAGCTGGTTTCTCTGGCTATTTGACCTGGGATTTAAAGCCTTTGTACGTGGTAGATCTCAGATTCAGAGTGAGAGACCAGGGTGGCACTCAGAGGGACTAGCAACAGGGAAGAAGGCAGTTTCCTGACAAGTAATGCATGCACTTGGATCCAAATTATGTCAGGATGATTCTGGATATAAAAAACCTTTCAATCCTAACCTAAGATGTCTGATCATGCTTCCAGATCCAGGAGCCTCACTTGCAGGTGTGGAAATTAAGCAGCTTGGTTCTTAAAATAGGATGTGTGAATATGGCCTAAGTGCCTTAAAGGCAACTCATTTTTGTTCATCACTGCTAATTGCCAAGTGAATTTCAAGGTTCTTCACTGTGGTAATTACAGGATACGAAGAAATCCCAGAATGAATCTCTATAAATTCAGAGAGCATTGCTTTCACTGTACTCCTCAGTCTTTAATTATGACAAAATTACAATGGGATTGCCTAATTTTAAAACTTCATTTTTTAAGGGGGAAGAAAATAGAGCCAGCTCCTGTCCCTCATGCAGCAGTAAGGAAAACCATTACTGTATGCTCTGTATGTACAGCCAGTGCTCTACCAGCCTGACTCATCCTTCAGATGATCAGCTTCATTACAGATGAGGACAGACGAATCCAGTGTGGAGGTGGTGTTTGGCTCACACAGGAGTCCCACAGCTCTGCAAAACATCTTCTCTTCGTGGCCTACATCCACTGATGTACATAAATAGATGGGCAACTCATATTTCAGGATTAGCTCTATTGAAGTTTGAAAACACAAAAGTACTCAAGTTGTTTGGATTTTTTTTTTTCTGCTGCAAGAACCAGACATGGAAGAGCAGTTTTGGAAGATGGTCTGTTTTGCATTAGGGTGGAAGGAATCATAAATTTTTATTGCTGTGGAGAAAACATTTCCAAGAATTCAGAGAAATGGTCTGTGGCCATCAGTTCCTGCAGGCACATGTACAAACAGAATCAAGTAAGATAAATAAATGAAATGCTGACATTGCTGACATTACTGACATTGCAAATTTTCTTCCAAGTCATTCAGGGACCTTTCATATATAGAAAGTCTCTTCTGTATTTCTCAGTAAGTCTGTAGCCCTGTGGGTCAATTAAAATTATGTCATTAAGTTAATGTGGCAAAGAAAAAGGACCACTGCAAAATAAAGAATATTCTAGCATTTGCTGTGATAATAATGAGGCTTGATCTTTATTCCCTGTTTTGAGCAGCTGAGTAATAAACCTTGTTGAGACTTTGCTTGATTGATAGATGGCTTCTGTCCAGTGACTCCAGATAAGACAGTAGGGAAAAAGCAGTACAAAAACAAAAGAGAAAAAAAATAAAACTGATCTCAGGCTGTTATGGTCTGATGGCTCAACGTGCTGCTTTGTGTCTGCCAGCATATTGATTCTTTGCATTTGATAGCACTAAACTGGCACTTTTACCAGCTGAGAGGACAGGATCAGGAATGACAGAGCAGAGGGTGTCAGTGCCTAGTTTCTGTAGCTTCAAGGCAAACAAATAACATGGCAATGATTTACTTTTGATGGGGATAAAATAAACTGGTGGAGTTGACTGTTGGTTACTAACCTTGTGTTTTGCAGGAAAACATCTGAATGATTTTCTGCTTATTGTTGTTACTCAGCTCTACAGAGATATCGAAATGCAGAATGAAGTTACAGGGCTCTCTGTGTGAGTGTTATGAGCAAGTTCACCAGATGTGTGTGTGTGTGTGCCTGTGGCATTACCAGGGCAGAGAAAAGTGTTGTAAATCAGTATTTTCATCTACAAATAAAACACAATTGTTAATGTATTCTGTGCAAACTAGTGACTGTCTTTGAAAGGACAAAGACCATAGGACAAAAATGATTAATGGTTTACCAAGTAAACCTCACAAATAATTTACAGGAAGATTCTCGTTCGAAGTTCTACATGATTAATTTGAATTCAATCTAGCTACATATACAAACTTCCCTTCATATCACCAGGTGTCCTATGCATGGAGAGAGAACAAAATGTTACTGGGCGGATCTGCCATGTAAATGGCACACTGTTTTATGTTCAGGAGTTAGAGCAGATAGGAGTGAAACTCTTGAATTGTTTCATTTTGATTTGCATTGGGGTTTTTGTGTGTCATTTCAGTTGGATGAATGTTGCTTGGAAAATGTGTTCAGTTGACTTATACTAGAATCTGCTTTATTATTTGCAGGGGGTCATTCCTATTCTTGGATTTTAGAAGGAAATACCTTTATTCTTCAATAAGAGATAATTATTAACATTCATGCTAAAGATCTTTGAATTCTTCCCAACTTTCTCCATTAATAGATTAGTTTCCTGCTTAGAAATGTATTCTACTCTTGGTCGTGTAGTTGTGGAAGATGCAATCAGGGCCAAGATACATACACATCTGAAAGAAACATTGAGACAACATTCCTCAGATGTTGCAAATAGCCAGATTTTAGTATAAATGAGCAGTGTGCAGAGAATAATGTGGGAACATTACAGAAGGCTGTATTTCCTGTGTGTGGGTTAAAGATTTAATCCTTTATGTAAGATGAAAGGCACTGTAGGTTTCTGAAAGGGTAGTATATGCATTCACTGAGCCAGAGAATAATTATAGCACAGTGAGTTATAAAATTGATGTTTCTATGTTCAGTTTCATTGTCTTGTTGTAGCCTGTGTCTTAATGGATTAATTAGCTCTCCATTAGTGTGTTTACTCTGGGAGGTGGAGTAGTACCTGCTTTCATTTCTCTGACTTTGGATTTAACTCTTTTATGAAACATGTTTTTTATGCAGTTTTGTGGAATTTCCATTTCTTAAAGTGATAAAAGGTGAGGGAAGAAGGAATAGGTATGTCAGAGTATTTCAGATTTGGCTTGTATTCAGTTTGTATTGGATCTACTCAGAAGTCACATTTTCCTAGAATTGCTAGTGTGGATATTTAAAGATTACCTTGTACTTAAGGAATAGCTTAAGGAATTAAGATATGTAAATGGGTTTACATTTTTGTTAGAAATGCTACCTTTGTTTATCTTACCACACTCTTTCTCTCACTGACTCAGTCAACTTAATGTTGCTTAAGACTACCAGCTGCTGGGCTTCATGGTGATGATCTGAGCTAGCTGGTAGTTGATGTTTCAGTCTTTTTCTGCCTTGGAAACCTTTGAGGACTTTGGACAGTTTCTCTGTCCTTCCAGGGGAAATATCAGAGTGAAATTATCAAAACAACTGCCTAGACTATTGATTCAACAAATATAGCAAGGCTTTAAATGAGCTTTAAGAGCAGCAGATCCAAAGGGCCTGAGCATCAGGCCGCTTATACAGAGGCACCACTGCCACTCCTTCTGTGTGAAGACACTTGGTAAAGAGATGCAAAGAATTCTAACCCCATTCCAGCTTCTTCTCTCTCATTTCCTCCATTTCTTTGTACCTGCTCTTTCTGTTCCTTATTTCTGGCTTCTGGTTGTATTTAGTGTTGGAGTCAAAGCCAGTGTGGGAATCCTACAGCAGCTAAGATTTCCTTGCCTATATGGGATGAAGACTCACCAGTTGCTCTGAGCCAGCTCCAAGGTTTTCTTCACACAGTTCTATCTTGCTGCACTGACAACTTCAGTAATAATGTCATTAATGTTGTAGATTTCTGTTGTGTGCTAAACTGGGGGGTTTCAAAGGAGACTGGATCATGTAGGGGCTGATTACACGCAGGGAAGAACTGATTCCTTTTACAAGGTTTCATTTCTTCAAGAGTGAATCTTCTGTAGTTGCTGTAGATTAAAAAAAGCATTACTAGTCCTGTGGATGGGTAATGTCCACAACATGGATTACATGGTAGACTGATGACTTTTGCACTTTTCAAGGCACTCTTTGGAGGAACACACACATCAGCTGGACTCCATCCTTGGTATCCTGTGACTTTTATCTCCTCCTTTACACATCCCACCATTTTGCAGATACAACCAGTTTACAGTGTGAAGGAGGCTATAATATTATATTTAATCTTTTATCAATATTCCTCCTTGAAAATAGGCAGGCTGTTGATAAAGAAAGCATTCCATTATTTCTTTAAATAACAAGAATGAACTCTCCAGCACAAGTGAAAGCAGACCATATGCCTTCCCTTTGGGTATCCCTTGGCACTGAGGTTCTGGCATCACACTCCTTCGTGTAGAAGCCAGCAAAAGATGTTTAATGGCTTTCAGACTCTGAAATGAGTTCTGCGGCCATGTGTGTCCCTCTCCAGTTGTCTGAGGAGATGAGCTTGAATTACAGCTCAGCCACTGCTGCCAAGCACTCTCCATTATTCCAGCAGACCAGGTTGCCAAGCAGGATTTATGGTCCTTTTAACTCAATATCAGGCGATGGAGCAGCATTGTGTGATACAGACTGTATACCAGAGATTCTTATCAATGGAACAGGGCTCTCTAAAATCAGAGAGATAATCAAGTCTGTAGCTATCACATTGATAATTGGCATCATTCAAAACATGGTGAAACGTAAAAATACAAACCAAGAATGCAGAAGAAATGACTTTGTTTTTGCTGTAGATTAATGCAGCGTTCAGATCATACAAATCACTTGAACATGAAGAATTTCTAACCTCCTTCCTCGCCCTGTGTCCATGAAGTTTTGAATACATCTGCAATACAGTAGATCTTGTGATTGGGTACAATCTTGATAATTACAGTTGAATATTATTTTTAATCAGATATGATCTGAGGCAAAGCAGGCTTGTCTGTTGCTAATAGCGATGAAGCTCTGAATATATTAAGCAATATTTGTCATTCCTATGAACAAAGAGATAGTTATGCTATAGAAGTAAACATTTACATTCAGATCTAAAAGAACAGTTGGTTTCTTCTTTTATATTCATAGTTGAAGACTCAGTTTTAGCATGAACCAGAAGTCTATCTTTGCAGTTATTTATAGCCAGGAAAAAAAAAAGGCAAATCATTTTAGAATGGTATGCATATATTTGTAGAAAGCTATATAAATGCCTGTGCTGTTGTGGCTCTAGTAATTTGAATATAATGAGCAAACTCTCACCTCAGAAGGATTGGGTTCTGGGGGTTAACATATTAGCTCTTTATCTCCAACGCTATAAAAAAATGTCATTGCCAAGTAGCTAATTATATTAAATAGTTACAGATCTAAAATACCTTGGAATAGTTGTTTAATAGGCAGGCAAAATAAAATGGCATTGCAGCTATAATTTTCTTGATTCTATTTTTCCAGTATATTACTGGTTTGTAAGATTTCTGTGGACGTCCTTGACAGTGATACAAATAGCACCACTGACCTTTAGTATAAGCTCAGAAACAATAGCTGTAAAACACAGGTAAATTAGAACATGGTTTATGTCAATATGATTGTAGCATCTTTGTACAACCCAATGAAAATAAGAAACAATAAACCAAAGAACAACATTTGCTCTTTACTGTTCACCATGAAGCATTCAAGTACTCAAGCAAATTATTCTTCTGTGATAAATAACTGCTGGTGAGTTTTACTGGGTGTTAGACTCAGCATCAAAAAACAATTTATCCAGTTAATCCTTATAAAATCTGTTTCTTTTTCCTTTTGTCTGTGCTAAACGCAAACCCCCATACCTGTTAAGTTATATATGAATCTGCTCAGATTTGTGGTAAAAACTCCCTCTAACTGCATATCTCGTTCTGGATGTCATGAATACATATATGTTTTTCCTCTTCTGTTTCATCTTGCTGCTCAAGAACAAAGGCATTGCATTTAGGTTACAAGGCAATCTAACTAATGGCTAAATTAGTGGTGTTCAGAGGATATCAACTAAAGCTAAATTTGTATTGATGTTTACAGTTTCCATTAGATTTCTGGATGACTAAATAAACCAATTATTAAGCTGAAATAATAAGACTTGATATTCTTGTGTTGTGCTACCATCTCAGACAGTGCTGACAGAAGCACTATAGAAGTCATCCCAAGTTATGGAAAGAAAATAAGAAGTAAAAGAAAAATCCATGGAAAATACACTCCCAACTGTACTAAACTCTTAGATAAATAAAACATGACTTGAACAAGCTTGTTCTGGAAGCTCAACTGCTTTCTCACAGCAGTGTCAGTCTTCATAGTTTGTTCATGGTTTGCTAGTAACTTTGTTCTAAAGGCTGCTCCTTTGGTTAGCTTGAGCTTAAAGAAACCCTAAAATAACCTGCAAAGAAAGACCTTTCTTCTTCACTTTATTAGGGCCTCAGAGCTGCTTCTTTCTCTCTGTTGCACTCCCTGTGCCAGTGATGAAGTAGCACCTGTTAGGTTCAATTAGATGTTTCCCACTGTGTCCGTAGGGACTGGGCACCTCAGAGATTTCCTGGGAATCTTCTTCATCCATCCTAAATTTCTTTCATTTGACTTGTTTCTTGCTATTTGTATTGGAAGAGGTAGAAAAATGAGGTTCTGCTGGTGCATACTGGGGCTGAAAATGAATTTTTTCCCTGAGGAGGTCTTCTGAGGATTTATATTCCTGTTTAGAGGGAGGAGGATTTGTTCCTCTATAGCAGCAGTTCTTGGAGATGTAGGGCTTCATTTCTGAGTTCCATGTAGCCATTTTGGTCTTTTCAGCCAACTTCAATTTCCCTCCCCCAGACATGGCTGAAGGATGCCATATTAAAGGTGAACAGGCTGGGATTATGCGACCTGCCTGTGGCTTTTGGAAAGCGATATGAATTTCTTCCTGTTGGTTTCCTTTTTGTTCCCTCTCCACCTTCCAGCACATGGAGTGCAACTGCCAGGAGCACCTGTGAGTGCCCAGAGGATGGGCATTCGGTGCAGGGCACTGCAGGGGCTGGGATCATCTCCATCCTGGTGCTGATTGACTGGCAGAGAGCCTTCCACGAGAGGATTCCCATCCCTGCCACAGGCAGATCTGTGTTAGGCCTGTGGAGATCTCTGGCTTTGTGCACACTATTCATTGTGCTCCTTTGACTTAAAGGCTGCTTTGGTTTGTGTAATTTTACAAGCTACTGAAGCAGGACCTATTGATATTTAAAAAATAATTAAAACAGTCAGAGTATTGAGTATTAAAATGCTGCCTTTGTGCAGTACCTACTTTTCATATTACAGTGTAAGATGTTCACTCTACTTTTGCTATTATGAATCCATTACATGTAGATGAATGAATACTATTGTTAATAACCATTTACAGCATACAGTGTAACAGCTCCAGAGGAGCTATTAGAGTTTACAGTATGCTGTGAATATATATGAAGAACAATACCTAGACCTCAGCTAAACTGTAATGAGTGCTTTGACATAACATCAGCTCCAAAAAGAATCTAAGACCCCATAGCATATGAATGGCAAAACAAAGAAATTCAAAGTCCACACTCCTTTAAATCACCCAGGGCAACGTGATGTGATGGGTATAATTACTGATAACAGTTCTGCAGGGTAGCCAGTAATGGAGAGGACAGACACTGCCTCTTGTAGCAGGGATGCTGGCGTGTAGTTCAGTGTCACCTGCTGCAGTGCTGGGACAGCTCTCACGTTTGGGTTTTCTGTCTTATCAGCCAGCAATGTGTATGGGGAGGCTCAGAACTTCACTTGTCTGATTTGGAGCATAGTAGGTAGAATAACATCTACATTTCATGTACGTACCTGTGGTACTTGTGCCATAAGAGTGTTAGGTGAAAATATTTTCTCCATACGTGTGCCTGTCTCTGTATTAACATTAATTTGGACAACACCTTCAGTACAATTGCAGATCAGACTAGGTGCAAAAACATGCAGTAGGTTAAATCCACACCACTACAATATATGTTTCTTCTGTTTCTAATAGAAATCTGGAGATTTTTATTTTTTTTTTAAATAAAATACATTTTGCCTCTTTGCTAATTTGATTCTAAGACTGGTGACTAAGTGAATGGTTGCTGCCTCCTCACTGCTGTGGTGGGGGACTGCTCAGAGGGAACTGAACAAGTGCTCACAAATTGCTTCAGTTGCTACATCCATTAGGCTCACAAAGGACTTTCAGTTCCTACTTTTTCAATTATATTTTGTGTTTTAGTTTATTGCTTTTGATTGTAGCTTTAATCTGTTCTGGAGGAAATGTACTGAAATTCTTCATGTTCATTGACCACACTTGGAAATTAAGGGAAATTGAAGCTTAAATGGCTGTCCACATTTGGTGCTAATATTGATACCCTTGGCTTTCGATGTTCATTTTTAGAACTTTTCTTCCTGGTGATGTTCTACTGACTTATCAAAATATGAACCAGATTATTGCTACTTGATACAGAGCTGTGTGAGGAATGTCACTAAGGTCACCCTTTAATTTTAGTTTCCTCTGAGCCAGTTGTAGCTCCTGAAACTTTTCTGAGAACCAGGAGTGCTCTCTAACAAGCAGTCCTTGTGATTCTTGCTTTTCTAAAATGCAGGTGGAAGGCAAGGTAGAAAACAAAGTTTTGATCTTTGGAGTCCAAACTCAGTTCTCAAAACACAGACACAGCTCCACAGGGTAACTCTGCCCAGAATTTTCTTACTGTCCATGACCGTGTGTCCTGCACAACACAGTCCTGACATGTAGTGGCTCAGTAAAGTCAATAGCAAAATTATGTTTGAAGTTTTAAGTAGAAGTTATTTTTCCATCATGTGTAAAAGGTGAAGTTATCTCTCTCAAAGTCAGAACACAAATTAAACTGTTTAAGCCAAAGAAATGATAATAAAAGCCCATCTGATTCTAAAAAGAAAAAAAGGTGCTAAGGATTAACTTCTTCTGGCTAGAATGTGAGTGGAATAGAGGAGCCCCTCACTTTATCTTCATAGCTTCTCATCTCTAATCCAAAATTACTGGACTGTAATTTTAATATCTGTTTTCTAAGCACGTCTCCTTTAATTAGGTCCTGTGCACTTCTTAGATTTGTTTTGTTGCCAATATTAAACTGTTTTCTGTATAGCAAGCAGATTCCAAGGCAGATGTCCAATCCTTTTGGATTTTGCTTACTGATTGTAACAAATTTATTACTTCTTTCATGCAAACATAGAGCTAAATTCTTTTGTTGAGCAATAGACCTACACTCAATATCTGAAAACCACATAACTCAGCAGGAGCTCAGAAACATTAGTAGTAATAACTTCCTCTGTATGGCTTTTCTGTGCACTTCAGATTTCTATTTTTTTTTCTCTATTCCATTTCATTGGCCAAAGAATTTGGCTCGAGCTTAAACTCCTCTATTATATGTACGTTATGCAAAAAAGCTCAAGGAAAATTGTTCTGGAGTCTTCTCAGACAAACCAAATGCCCAAACACTCACATTTCAGAGTGTAAATCAGTGTATACCAATAGAGAGTTAGAACTAGCCAAGGGAAGATGTAGTGTATGAGAAGATTGCATGGACTTGGAGACTAGACTTTCAACAGATTTTCTGTTAGATACAGCAGAGAACCAGACTTTGTTTCAGATCTGAAACAACTTGGTCCTGCTCAGTGAAAGAGTAGGTTGAAGTTAGGCAGGAAGAATCAGACTCCTGATTGTTCCACTGCTATCTTTAAGTAAGAGCTTTGAAGGGGGGTAAGCTGCAAATAAGTTCTTGGTTCCATTTGAAGTGTCATCTCAAGAGGTGGGTTCCCAGAGGTCCAGGCATCAGGTCCCAGGTCCATCTGTAACTAAAGGAGTCTGGGCAGACCCATCAGCCAAAGCTGGACTGTCTGTATCTGGGTTTACCTGTTACAAGGCACATTCTATGTTGGTCTGTGAGACAAACTTCCTCAGCTATATTTGGAGGAATCTGCTGCTTTTCCAAATAGAGAGAACCATTTCACAAACCATTGTGAAAATCAGCTGCAATTTTTACCTCACTTGTGCACTGTAAGTCTATAGTGAGTCTGTCAAACTGCACGTGCACAGCCATTCCCAGTGCATGTGCAGAGCTGTGACTGGCTTTGTTCCAGGAGGCTGGAGAGACTTTGGAGCACCACAGATCCCAGGGCCACCACTCTGAAAGGGTTCACTGTGCAGTGAGCCTGCTGCAGTAGATGGACTAAACGGGCTGAGCCCTGCTGAGCCTAGCCAGGTTGTGTTGCTGTCTTGCAAATAACTTCCCCAAAGAAATAAAAGAAGTAATGTGTCATTTAGGCCACTCTGTGTGGTGTTTCTGCCTACTGGAAAGGAGGACAAAGCACATGCTCTTAGCAGCTAACAGGAAGATTATTTGTTTTCTCTTTGTTCCTGTTAAGACACACTCAACATGCCAGAACTGAGAACCTTTAATTTATCACCTTCCTGCGCCTGGGGCTTTATTGCACTCATTGCTTAGGTTAATGCAGGTGGTCCTGCCTTGCTTTGCAGCTGCTTTTGCTGTTGCTGATGGTTGCAGTTTGTGTTTTCTTACTCTGCCTCTATTTCTTAGACATAGAAACTGTTTCTTCAGTTTATTTCATTTGCATCTATCAGTTCTTTTATCGTTTTATTGCCACTTCTCTGCTGTGATTCTAAAGGAAGAACAATATTTGCTCCTTTTGCCCAGCAAGGTTTAAAACTGATTCTCTCTGTATTACATTTGTTCTTTGTTTCTTTATAATGCAACATCATCAACTTTTGTTTACAGTGTATTTACGAGCAGCAGAGACTTGGTGCCATTGAGAATGAAGTGCCTTTGTCCTTTCTAAAAGTCTCCTTATGCTTTTTTAAAGCACCAAGTGTGCTAGTAGTGTTCAAAAAAGGAATGTGCTTAGAGAAGGGTGGAGAGGAAGAAAATTATCAACCAAAAAAGGTTCCTCTTACTCAGCAAGTCCCTTCTCTCTGTATTCTGAATCACCGGATGGGAGCGACACAGAAAGCTTCTGGTAATCTTTATTCTACCTGTTGGTTCTGTGGAGTCAATAAAACTCTGAGAGCATAACCTGGATTTTCATTGACTCACACATTTTGGTATCTGCAGCTTCACGAAAGAAACTGATGCATGTAGAGTACAATATTAATTGCCAATTAAGTGATTTAGGGGCTCCGTTGTTTTATCAGGTGTGACGTGGATACCTCAAGAACCAAAATCTCCTGGCATTTTCATACCAGTATGATTTTACAGAGATTTTCTTTGAAGACAGAGATGATGTCACTTGGCAAAGGCATGTTTTTACAAATTCCCATAACACAAATTTTGCAGTGGACATCAACAGGCAAGATTATGGTATAGATTAATGTTAAATTATATTGAATTAAGTAATACTAAGTTCTAGCCATTCTCATACAAATACATGAAGGGTAAAATATTTTTTTTTTACTGAAAATAATATGCTAATGTGGAAATTAAGGTCATAAAACGAAAGGCAGTATGAAGAAACAAAACAAGTCGATATAATTTTTTTTTAATGCTAAAAGTTACAGCTTAAAGACTCAGAGGGCTTCTCAGATATGGAATGTGAGCTGCTTGCATTTTCATGAGGGCATCTTTAAAATAATGTCCTTCCTGATTAGCACAGTGAGCATCATTGCATTTAATTGGGTAATGACCTCTGCTTAGCGAATGTTATAAACTAGAGAGAAATTAGAAAAGGGGTACAATAGCAAGATGCAGTAATCATGTTTCTATTGGTATTGCCAATTGAAGATCGTGAATGATAAACATTAAACCACAACATGTAAACAGTTTTTTCCCTGCAGAATTTAGGCTCAGACTGATCACTTGTCTCTCTTAATATGATTTGTCCTGGCTATTGAAAACAAGGACTCCTCCCTCCCCCGATATCTCTTCTAATGTAATTAGCATCTAGTCAATAATGTTCAGCATTTCATTTTACCGCTTTAATTAACAAATTCAATTTGTTCAAACCGCTGTGAAAACAAATTAAAAGCCCAGTGAATAAAAACCTCTAGTGCCAGAGATGTGTCTAAGGTGTTCACCAACTCTTCCTCTGTTAAAAGACCATCTTTTGTGGCTTTTTCCTCCCTGTGAAAATGACTGGGAATTTCAAAGCTTGTTCTGATTTTTACTCTACCAGAAGTCCAGACTGATCATGGCAGGGTTTGATACTGAAAGAGATGGTTTCACACCCAAAATCTCAAGTCCAAGGAACAAAGTCAGGCTGTCTTGTCATGCCGCATACTCTGTGAATGTTGAGTCTTTAAGTCTTTCCAAAGGTTGATCACTGCTCCTCAGCTTGCCTCTCTCTGGGCCCCTCTTCCAGTCTGCCCTGATTGGCAATGGGGATTTTTAGTGTAAATGTAGCAGGCTCTGTACTAGCCACAGCTGCCTCTGTGGTTGCCTGTGTGTGACTAGGACAGAGCTGCTCCTTGCCACTTCAGCTTTCAGAAGGTTCTCCTGAGGCTGTAGCACTGGGTACTCTTGTGGTCTCACTCCTCTCCTGTGCACCACCTGCCCGTGCCTCGTAGCTCACCGAGGCTGCCAGAGCCCACGTCTCCAATTTTGTCATGTTTTCATTTTGTTTTATTTTCCCCTAGTTTTCTTTTGTAGATGAGAGCATTTACTGCACAAACATTGGCAGAGCTCTGGAAAGGTTGAAACAATACAGATCGGGTTTAATAACTACTGTAAATGTCCCCCAAACTTGGTCAACAGAGTGGCGTGTATTTATATGCACGATAAACACAAACACACGCAACCCCCGCGCGGCTCTTTGGAGGTCAGCCTTCCCTTCCCGAAGAAGGTCACTGGCAACTGTGGGCTTTCTGCCAACATGCAGAATTTAGCTTTGCAATATTCATGTGATGGGTTTTTAATATTTACAGCTTTAGATTTGACACAGCTCTCCTTATATATTCTGATTGCTTTGGCTTTTTCCGAGACCTTCCTGAGGTGGCTGTTTGAGAAACACATTTAGGAGAGTAAATGTTAGCTACTGAGCAGTGCCAGGGTTGGAAATCCAGGCTGCTGAGGTGAGCATCATAACTCTACCAGCCAGAGGGGCCTCAGGGAAAGGGATTGGTTGAGATTTGTTTTCCAGATGGGTGTGGAAGTGTTGGATTGTGAGCGCCAGCTCCATGGGCTGTGGCTTTGTTTGGCTGTTGTGGTGGGAACAGCACCACCAAGTTTAGGCTGGGGGTCTAGTTTATGTCTCTCCTTTATCTGTGTATAACCTAACTGCAAAATCAAATCAGATGTCTTTGAGAGATTTAGTTAAAATTGGCTGCTGGGTACAGTGTTGTGGAGAAGTCTGACAGATTGGAAGGTATTTTTTATATAAAATCGTTTATTCAAGAAAGGCTGAAAAAGACCCTCAAGTGGATGTGTTTCCATTTGTAGTGCCCTGTAGATGATTTGCGATGTCTTAGTTTGAGAATGTGGAGCCTTTACTACTCAACTGAGTTCATCTCGGGTTCTCTGAAGTTCATACAACTGAACTTGAACATCACATCTTAACGATTTTTAATATCACCTCTAAGAATGATCTAGCAGTAGCCAGAACTGTACTTGTTTTGTCTCTATACAAGAAAAAATGGTAGTATTTCTTCAAGTGGAAGTCCTGGAAGAAGCAAACCACTAAAACCTGAGATCTTATGATGAAGAACATGAAGTGAAAAGCACGATCACGTATTATTGTAAACAAATGGGTGCAAAAGATTTCTGAGCTCTGCAAGTGGGGGTGTTTAGAAAATTAGTGTTTGTGTTATCCACTCTAATTTCTCTGCAGTGGAATCACCAGTCCCTTGCTTTAATGTAAAATTGTCATTATAATATTTAGCGACAGATACTGGTGGTGTTGGCTGAGCAAATCTGTGTCTAAAGTGATTGCCTCTCTGCTCAGATATGTATAGCTCATGTCTGTCTGTCTCTCTCAGTTTCTTTTCTTTTCTCTTCTCTTTTTGTTCCAAAAGTAACCGCATGCCAAATGGTATAAATTATCCAACCATCTGTCCCCCTTCTTCAAAACCCTGAGGGAAAATAGATCTGAAGTATAACTCATTTTCACCAAAAATGCCGGTTGTAATAGATCTCTCACTTTTGCATCCACTCAGCTTGTGACTGGTGGGAAATCCCGTAGCCTTAAAGTTTTGGTAGCTACCTCAGACCCTTAAATTAGCAGGTGGCCAGTTTTGTCTTTGCTCAGAGATGGCAGTAGCTCCTGAACCTTCTGTTTTATCTGTCACCTCTGACCAGTAAAGCAGCTCCCCCTGCCTGTTACTTCCACGGTGTTTATAAGAAGTGCCCGACTGTTCCCTTTTTCCTGATCTTTTCTTTCGGATTTAAATAATTTCATCTAATTATACATCCGCGTACCCTCCCCCCTTGATTTTCTGTCTTGTAAAATAATAATAAGTAAACCGATTTTGCTGCATGAGTCAATTTGCAAATCAAGCAGCCTTTCCATTAGTTCTGTGTCTGCTGGGTTGCTGCGCCGAGTTTCACCGTCTCGCCTTCGCGTTTCCCCCGCTCTGGCTTCCTGACTCGTCAGCAGAAGCTGAAATGCTAATTGCAATCGAATCTGCTTGTCACCGAGTTGCCACTGTGCTGCTTCCCCTCCAGGATGCTGAACTGGGGTGTTCCTTTACTGGGACTGACAAGCATTTATGCTGAAGGATCAAAAGTGCAGGTGAGCTGCTCTTTCCTCTCCCTGCTGCTGTTGCATCGTGCCCTGAGGCCCAGCTCATCCAAAGTTGTGATATTGAATAAACTTAATGTATTGGAGGCATCCTCCAAACTTATGTCTATAAATCAGTCTTCTCCTTAATTGGAGGGTGAGCATGAGTGAAGGAGGCTGACCCTGGGACAGTTCTGAACTACTGGAAATTTCATTTATTTAGGTTGAGTTGTTGTTTAATGGGGAACCCACACTGCTCTAACATACTGCATGCTTTTCTGAATTTGAAGAGATAAAGGGAATCAAATCTGAGATCAGGAGAGCTTCGAATGCAAAGATCTTTCAAAGATACCTGGCCCTGGTGGCATGATGATTTATATGCTATCACAGAGCTCTATGGCTGAGGTGAAATGAAGTACAGTCATACATACCTCATATATAAAACGCTTTTATCTTTCAAAGGGATCCTCATAACTTACATCAATGTTCAAAACCTGTAGAAGGTTGAAAAGTATCCATGTTATGTTTGGCAATTCACGTTACACTACTTCCCTCACTTCAGGAAGAAGGTAAAGCACATAATTTATTTCCACACATTAGTAATAGTACTCATATTAGGTAAGAGGTTTATACTGGGCTTGTAGCCAATATTTCCTCATTGTTGTGTTAATTTTATGTAGCCGTACATGAATAATACACCAAGAACAGTACACTCCCAGAATTTGCTGTGGTCAGTAAGATCTGTCCTTGCTGGAGCCAAGGGTCTTAATAAATCACATCCTTCTGGCTTGTTCCCAGGATGGATGTACATCCCAGCCGGAGTTTTCAGCAGTTTGAAGCTCCTCTATTCCCATTCCTGTGTGGCTACATTTAAGCCTCCAGTCAAGTGCAGTATTATTGCAGTTGTGCACAGCAACGTATACTTAGATGTTTTTTGTACCTCACTTCTGTTCAGTTGACACTGTGATAGGAGCCCAGTCATGATAAAAACAAGTACATAAGCAGGCACAGAGGAATTCATCTGCGTTTTGGTATGTGAACCTCTGGTATCCTTTGAAAATATTTCCTTTGACTCTGTAGAAAGTAGGTTAGCTGGAACTGTTTACCTTGCTACAGACAGAATTTCCAGATAGCAAATTTTTTGTGGAACTGTGGTCTTTGAGCTTATCTCAGTGTGACAGCTCTTCCATTTCAGACAGATTAAGATCTTTTCCAAAGTACGCTGGATTGGTGGCTATCCAAGCATATGTCATTAGGCAAAAATGAAGGATAGATATTGAAAGATGTATTTTAGCACTCAGCTATTTGATGTTCTTTTCTAAAAGGACCTGTTCTGAAATAAATTTTATATATTAACTAAGCACACATAGCTGTTCTAGGGAAGAACTGTTTAATTCTGGTGTCCTGTAGATCTGCAGCTCATGTCCATGAACCCCACCACGATAACCCCAATTCTTCCTCTCTCTCCACAACATGCACTGTGAGATCCCCTGGGTAGAAGAAAACAAACTGTGGCTTGACTTGTGTTTCATGCTTATGATGGCTCTCAGGAATTGTTGCAAACAAAAGCTCTGGAAAACATAGAACTTGATGTCAGAGGGACACTTTGTTGGATCTTTGCCTCCTCTGGTCTCTAGAATTCAGGAGGGAAATCCCAATTACTGAGACTTAAGTTCTTTCAAATGCCACTAACCATCAGGTTCAAAAGCAATTTGATCTGGATGATAGCGATGGACGAGCTGTCAGTTCTGCCTCACTGCCACAGAAGGCCAGCATCTCCTGCAGACTGTTTAAAGCTTTCTCCAAGTGTTAGTCTAGTAAGATGCTTAGCATCTGTCTGCTTGCAGTTTGCTATCTGTAAAACAAAGGTAATGGTATCTCTCACAGGTGTATTGTCAGGCTTAATCCATTAATTTTTATAGAGTTACTTTCAGCTTCTGGGTTAGAAGACACTAAAACAATGCAAAGTATTATTCATACTGTTATTATTTTATGAGTCATGCCAAGATGTTTCTTGCTCTTCATAAGAATTCCAATGAGATCTCGTTTCTTTATTGCACAGAGATGATAATGTTTTCAGTTTTCATATTTTCTTAGGAGCAAACTACAATTGTTGAAGTGGCCAGTACATTTTTCAGAAACTGATTTGATGACCAACTCCTTCTTTGTTCTTAACCATGTTGATATATAATTCAAATCTGACAGATGTCCAAGATTGATACCTTCCAATTACCTGTGGTTTGTAATGTCAGCTTGATAATTTTGCATTTCTACGAGCTGAGGTTAATAACCACTGTGCTGAAGCTGAATAATTTATGAATTATTTGGTCTTCCAACTTTGGAGAGATCCATATAACACATTTCAAAAAAATAAAAAAGGAGAACTGATTACCTCTAATTGCTGTTTTATGAAGGTATCCATTCTAATAACTTCAACTTGGGTAGGAAGCAACACAACAGGCGTGTTAAATTGACAAACAAGGACAGATGAGGGGTTGTATGGGCAAGATGATAATTCTAAACCAAATGCATTAGCATAAATGCAGAAATCTTAGCTTGCTGCTTGCCGAACCAGTGCCAGATTGGAGTGACTTGTAGCTATCACTCAGAGGCAGAGGAAGGTGTTAAGAACATGTTTAAATGAGAAGATGATGGCAGCTCTACAAATTTTGACAGTCAGTTTATCTGAGGCAGAAGTTCCTTGCTCTTTGTTCTTCACCAGTTCCCAAAGGGCTTGATTTTCAGAAGTGCTGAGCACTTGCAGCTTCTATTGACTTCAAGTGGAGTTTTAAGTGTTTTGCACTCGTGAAAATCATGCCCAACTGGATTAGCACAAAGAAGTTTTTCTTTCAACATCAGCCAGAAGTCTCTTTTCTTCCTACCTGACTTTTCCAGCAAAACACAGTTACTGTTTTCTAACAGAGAAAATGGTATTATTCTGTTATGTATTTCAGTTCTTCAGTGTCTTAGTGAATATGTGTTGGACTTTATTATGCATTTGTATCATTTCTCACAGAGCCAAAGAAATAAGAGATGGAAAAGACCTACTAGGTCAGCTACTCCGTGTCTCCAGTAGTACAGCATTGATCTTTTCAATATGCTTCCTTATGTTTTGTCCCTCTTAGATACTGGAGACATCCTTGTTTGAGGTTGAAGTGACAAAGGCTGCACAACAGTTTATCTTTCTTTCAAAAATATTACAGATATTTGGAAAGAAAAGAAAGTGGAATATTTTTAATCCTCCCTCCAAATTGAGAAAAGTATTTCTTTTATTCTACAGGCAGTTCTCCTTTTCCTATCATCATCAGAGGCAGCAGCTGGTATTAGAAATAGGGCTGTAAATGCAGAAGTCTTTGCAGATTATATTGTGATTATTTTTCTTCTTTTTTTTTTTTTTTTTTAAAAAAAAAGGGAATGCATAACAAAGGTGATCTTTGTCTGTCTTTATTTCTGCTCTTTTGCTGTTTCATGGCCTCTCTCTCTCTCATGATTTCTGGATGCTTCTCCACTTTGGCATGTCACCAGGGATGCAAAATACCCTAAAGAATACATTTAACAATGAGTTTTAGTTCCACTTTCAAATATATCTTTGGCCACCCTGTTCCGGAGAAGTCATTGCAATAGACATAATGGGCCATAATTCTGCCATAAAATCCAGGCTGATGATAGGAAGAAGTGTAGTCATTCCAGTAATAAAACTGACTGCCCAGTACAATATAGGCTTTCTCCCCCCACAACCTGCATTAAATATAATTATTGGAAGAACAGTTTCTGGATACATTTCAATAAATACTTTCCCATAATACTGTTTTCTAGGGCAAAATAATTTGTGGTCTGTTTTAAAAGCCCTCATATAAAACCAGCTGTCTTTTGAAATTCTTGTTATTTACATGATGAATCTCGCTAAAGTTTTCTCATAAGGAAGGTAATGTTAATATTCTTTAAATTTTCATTGTTATATCTATTTAACATATAGTACCTGAAGGTTTTTGCTTTTATTATTGTTAAAATGACTGACTAAAAACTGAAGGAGGAAGGTAACCTTTAATTTATACTCCTGCTCAAGAAGAGGTCTTTTTATAGCTACATTCAGGTCACTTCTTTTTTTTTCTTTTTTTTTCCTGTGGATCATCTATACTATTAAATGGGTTTGTATTCCAATTTAGGAGACACTTTGTCTTTAAACCTGTACTTACATTAACTTTTGTGCATGGTTGCCCAGGCAACAATGTAATTGCACGAAACAATGGCATTCTCCTATGTACCATTCAGGGCAAGTTTGCATTTGAAAAAACTTCTTGTCTCATCATCAAAGCAGAATTTGTAACCTTCTGACAGCTGAAGGAATGTTCAGGGGCCTTGATTCATATTCATTTTCCCTTGTAATTTTAATGGGTACCATCACCTTTCATTTTCAGGATATTTCTTCCCCCCTCCCCAATAGTTACTGTTTTACATGAAAATTCTAGAGCAGGCAGAAGAAACTGATTAAAAAATAGCTCCAAGAAAAAACTGCAAGAACCATTCTTCTAGCTTGTAGCCTGTGAAATTGCCACTGTTTAATTGATCTTCTATAAGCTTATCTTTCCAGGGAGATGTACCATTATTGTACATTAATCAGTGCCTCCAGACATTATCACTGAGGTAACCAAGAGCTAATCAAGCAAGAATGGAGCTGGCAGACGCCAAGATGTCACGGATGCCTTGCTGTGTACGAGGTCTGTCAGAGTTTCAGTTTCCAAAGGAACCTGTTCTTGCAGGGCTGTAGACTTTGTATAACCTTGTCATAGCAAAGGGAGAAGGGGCAAGTCCCCTGAATGTCAAACAGGCCACGCAGGGAGCCAGCACTCTTGGAATCCTCAGGATGGCAAACAGCTGAGTGGCACTGGGATAATAAGAAGAAATTATGCTATTTAAGAATAAACAAAAAGTTGACATGTTGATTAGTTTTTTTACTAAACAGCAGTTTCCAAGGGTAGAGAATCAAGCAAAGCAAATTTACAGTGGAAAATACTTAAAATAGATTAATCAGTCCTTGCAAAGTGCCACTAGAAGTTGCATTCCTGCTTTTTAATTGATTGCATTTTATATCTGCTCATGTAGACAACAAAAAAACTCACAATCCTTTGAATTTTCCTGAGTGTTAGTTCTGGCAGCTAGATGCCATGTTGGAAGAATTATCAGAATAGAAAAACATTAAACAAATGTACCAGGTTCATTTAATCATTTCACTTAAACTCTACTTATTCTCACGGAAAGGTCTGTGTGACACTTCACTGTCACTTGGCAGAAGCAACAATTTGGGAAAGAGTAGAGTCTAAATTGCAAAGGGAAGCAGCTGAATCTTTGTGCCACAGGTTTTTGAGAGAGTTTTAACTGCTGGGCACATCTGGACTTCTTTTTTTTTGTTGGCATGTTGATGTCTCAATGGCATCCTGTGAGGATACCCTCCTGCCATCTTGCAGCGAAGCAGCTCCAGTGCTCATGAGGTGAAACTATACTGGTTGAGGTTAGTTCCCAGTCTGCAGGTGATGTTCATTTGAAGGATTTAGCCAAAAGATATCTGAGGACTTGGGACCCACAAGTGTACTTTGCTTGTGTCCCTTACTGGATTCACTAATTATGGCATGGAGTGAGAACAAGGCTTAAAAACCATAGCATGTGGTTGGTTACCCAAAGCTTTGCAGCTTGCCATCTCTCTTCCTACTAACTCAAAGAAGCCACCAGGTTTTCTCCCCACACGTTTGTAACCCACTGATTTTCATGCAGCTTCCAGGTTCACTGGAGGAAGAGGATTACTTCTGGCAGATATAGCAAATAACATCACTGATGTACAGTTTGACTCCTGAGGTTTTTTTCTTCCTATTTTGAAACGTCACAATATTTTGCATGCTGTATTTTGTTCTCAGTTACCAAGAAACTGTAAATTAAAGAAATACAGTGTGGACACATTAATAAGCAGATTTTGCATAGTTTTCACTTTGTAATTCCACTGACTTCTGTTGATATATTCCAAGTATAAACAGGTAACAGATCAAAATTTGCCTACTGAATACATATACAGTAAATCTAAAACACTAAAGCAAATTGCCTGCTGGCATCCGTCCATTGACAAAAAGGAGTTTTGCCAGAAGGTAGTTTGGCTCATTATAGCTAGTAATTTGATTATTAATAAGTGGAAAAATATTACTAATAGTTGTGAAGCTTTATTGATGACATTCTCAAAACTCTATTACTTTCTCAGAGTGAACCTATCAGTCTTGCCCTACACCTCTTCTTGATGTTAGTGAGGACCATATAGCCATGATAGTTTGCAAGACCAAAGCCATTGATGAAGTTGTTTTCTGTTGGGTGGGAGGGAAGGATTGGTTTTGTTTAATTAAAAAAACCCATGAAATAGAAATACTGCAGAGGGATAAATGTTTCCCTTCCTGAATATAAACATCTTGGCATCACCTCACTGTTTATTTTCAAAAACTGCCTAAGTTTTGCTTCCATATTTATCTAACAGCAGGGGATCATTATCCTGTGACAAAGTTGTATTCCACTGACATTATCTCTTAATTAGAATTCATCCTTTTCTAGTTCTACGTAGTCAGCCTGTAGTTCCCACAAGCCCCATAAAGCAATGTACATTTTTGGAGGCAGAGGGAAGAGGGAAGGTCTCGCAGACCATTAAGGGCTGTTTAATAAGCAGTCTGGTGTGGAACAATTCTACGTGAACATATCTATGCAGAATTGCTGATGAGGGCCAGCCCCTGCCCTCCTTTACATCACACCAAGTGACTTTAAGTGATGTGCCAGGCCAGAAAGGGGGGCACTGCTACTAGTCAGGGAAATAAATTGCTTGTCTTACATAGGGGACAAGGAGAGGAGCCAGTTTAGGGCTGTAATCACGCTGCACTTGGAAGGTAGTGGGGCAGGGAGTGGTAAAGAGCAAGCTTGTAAGGTGATCTGCAAGATGTGGTGAACGTGCCCTGGGATTATAGTTGTGCATGGCATCGTTTCTACTGCTGAGGTGGGTCACACGGGTCTACCACAACTGCTGTTTCAGAGATGAAGGCACTTGCAGCTACTACTGCATCTTTCCCTTCTCTTGGGAAGCGTGAGTAGCATTATTCTGTTAGCCCCTTCCCTGATAAGCAGCCTGACCTCAAAAGTGTGTGTTTGGGTGTGTAAAACAGAACAACGAGACTAACAATGTAGAGATGTTAAGGGCCTTGCTCCTGCATCGTGACTTCTGGTAATCCACTGCAGGGAGACTTAGAGCATCACTAAAAACATTGCACGTCTGTGCAGCAGGCACTAAGTGAGAATATTAAAGTAGAAATCTCGAATAGATATTAATAGCTCTATTTCCGTGGCCTGTGTTTCAGTGGATAGAAATGTGAGTAGTCCTCCCACTGGTGTCTGGACACACTTCATCTGCTGAGCTAATGGGCCTGTCCTACCCGAGGTCTGCCTCTACAAGTGAGAGCTATGTAGCTGTGGCAAAGGTGGTGGAACATTCAGCAGCTGCTACAGAGCATCTTTTCCTTTACATAGTGCATTACAAAAAAATCACAGCAAACAGAAATCTAGGAAAAAGAATAGTTATCCACATGTTGGGAAGAACAGTGGCTGCTACTGAAATTGTCCTGATGTAAAAATCCAGTGTGAAACTCGTAGCCACCAGGTGTAACAGAGACCAAAAATAGAGAAAAGCTCCCCTGGGATCAGATCCTTGGAAGCACATCAAGAAAAACGAAAGTTCTAATTGTCTAACAAGTTTCATATAATATTAAAGCATATGCTTCAGCATTAAAATATTTCATTTTAGGGATTAGGAAGACAGCAAGGGGAGTAACCTTACCTGAACAGCTGTGTGAAGTAAGGCTTTGGGGCTTTTTTCCTTTTTCTTCCAAAATACATGCTATTAGACATTGTTAAGGAAAGAACAATGGAAAAGATTGGTCCACAAGGTTCATTAATTGTAGCAATTCCTGCACAGGCATGGGTTTTTAAAATAGTTTCCTGAAAATGTTTTTCTATAAAGTAGTGTGTGAGGACAAAAGAAAATTCCTTTACAAGTCCCTATTCTGCAAATTAGCCAGTGTATCATTTCACATAATGTTTAAAAGGGAGGCTCCCAGTTCTACTTTTCAGATTATGATCATTTTCACTTACACCTTGTGAATTTGTTCAGATGTTTAAACCCTTCCTTTGTCCAGAGATGCAAAGAATTAAAACCCACAGCAGATACAGAAACAAACTATGAGCAAGTTTATTAAATTCAGGAAGTGGTGGCTAATTGAAAAGTCTGCTGAATTTATTTAATGATGTGGTGCTACTGAGAGCTGTTATAACTTTATTGTATTGAATTATGCAATATCATACTCCATTGTCAAATGTATCCTTGATTCTCATTTAGGCTATGATTCATAATAATCTTATATCATTTAGACAGGTTCCTCAAGCAGTGTTTTATTATTATTTGTTAATTTATGAAGCATAGTTTCAGTGTATCATATTACTTTATAATATTAAGGAAGGACAGAATATTAAACACCCAAATGCATCCAGCTACTCAGGAATAAGTCAGCTTCTGGGAGACAGCATGTAAGAAGAAAAGGAGATATGTTACATGCAGCTTTAGGCACATCTGATAGTTTTCCTAAATGGTGTCTTTCCTTTTACATAAGCTCGTGCTCCTTTCAGCTGGAGCTTCATTGCAGCAAAACTGAGGCATTTAGCTCCTTTCTCCAAGAAAACCCTGTGAAGTGGGCATCTTGGCAAAGCTTATGTTGCCAAGGTGGCTTTGGGGATGTCTTGGTTTCTGATCCTTTCCTACCCATGTTCACATTTCTGTATTGCTTTTACAGGAATTTCTGGATTCACTAAATCTAGAAATCTAATCATAAGCCATTCTTGGCACATATGTGTTAAGGTGTGTGGGTGAGGCCAAGCTTCTACACTGAGAGCTCAGACAAAACCCTTGGGGACCTGTGTGAACAGAGGCATGCACACAACTGCCCACAGGCCTCCAGTGTGGCATCTGGGGCTGGCAGTGCCCATTTCACAGTCTGAATGCAGATCCACTGGCATCTCCTTCAGCTGCATCCCATTCCCTGCCTCTGTGCCACTCTTGGAAACTTCTTGCACTCCTCAGCTGGAGTGGTGGGAGGGTTGTTCCACTGGAACAGGTGCCACCTTTCCTCTAAGGAGTGGGATCCTTTGATTTTGCAAACTTCAAGGTATTTTCAGCCATCCTGGGTCTTTGGTGTGACTTCTGTTCACCAAATCCATTGAGCTATGACTTTGTTGGACCATTGGAGATATCCAGTTCTAGATCTGATTTAGTGCATTTATTTGTTTGCAGAAAGAGGGCAAAGGTGAGTCTGGACCGGGTGTGACAGGAGGAAAATGTTGGATGCTGAGACACATGAATAGGTAGATTTGTGGCACAGGAATGTGCTTCTCAACCTCTGGAATACTGGGAAGAGCAAGGCCCTCTGAGTTCCTGCTGGAGACACCCCTGGGGAGTCTAAAGCTCTTTTGACAAATTTTTACTTCCACTGCTTTGTGGTTGAGAAAGCAATTTGGACCGTGAAACTATTTAGCTCGAGTTTGGTCCCTCTTCTGTGATTTCTTAAGAAAGTTATGAATTTCCTGACTGCAAACAGATAGGAAGTCACTTGCCCTCCTCTGCATGTATATTTATTTTCTTGCTGAATTTAAATCAAGATATATTTTTGAAGAAGTACAATTACAGAACAATGTGTAACTTGGTCAGTTAAAAAAAAAACCAACATCTTATGAATAAAAGGAACCAGCTGATTTGAAACCTAACCACCCCAGTGCAATAGAAATCTTCATATTAAATGTATAAATTCAAAATATTTAGGAAAATAATATATAAAATAGTATAGCATCAAAATCGTTTTCCCCTATAGAAGCTTAATGGATCTTCCAAGAAAGGACCTGCACCAACTTTGATCTCGTGTGATGCATTTTACTTTCATTTAAGAAAGGGAAATCTAAGTTTCTTAGCAAGTATTTGAGATCTTTGACTGTGTATTCATCACATAATGCCAAACAGTAAAGTGCTTCCAAAAAGTACTGCGCTGAGCTTAGTGATATTTGTCTCCTTTCAAACACTGGCTGTTACTGAATTCTTCCAATTCCATTTGCCATGAAAAAAGAAGTATTAAAAGCACAGATTTATATTTTTTTTTTCCTGTTTTCAAGTTCCCCATTAGTGGTCATTATTCTCCTGCTTTTGTCCTTTTTTTCCCCCCTTGCAATTTTGCTGTGAGTGATTCTCTCTGTCATCTCGCCGTAAATTGATTAATACTGCCCACTGATGCAGTGCACCACATGGCTAATATATCAGTTAAATGGAAACAGCAAACACCACCTGCTCCTTCAGGCAAATGGCACTTTGGAAAATGGAATGTGTAATCAATAGAATTAAACCTTAAGCAAAGCACTGCAAACAAATCCAGGGGCAAGGTCTTCTTAACTCTGTGGTATGAAAGATCTTTTTCCCTTTTTTATTCTTTTTTTCAGTGATCTGTTTGGCTTCCTTTCAGTATATCAATTATCCTCCCTGTGATATACAGAACTCTCACTATAACTGTTCTCATACAATTCAGTATTGCTCGGACCAAAGGTGGAATTTTTTTTATACGAAAAGTTTTCGATAGATCTGCTTCCCTTTATATGCTGGGGATTTACAGGACCAATTCTTGTCAGTGGCAGTGATAGGTAATAGGATAAATCCTTCCCATTGATGGGGAGATAAATGCTGCTGGAATTTAACTTTCAAATCTGCTAGAGTCTGCTTAGCATTAAGGCATTTGCCTCGTTTGTGAGCACTTTAAAGATTAAGGATCTGAAGAGCAGATACAAAAGACAGAAGTTTTCAGCTGATGTCAGAGTGATCTTCCCCTAATAAGTATTTTTTTAGAAATAACAAAACTGGTCAACTTTACTTCCCTGGTAAAAGAGTTAAAATTTCAAAATGGATGTCTAAAGGGTAGAGCAATAATGACAGAGGACTCTTGCTCTTTGTGTACAAGGAGAGAAAATGATCATCTATGGCCGAGATCATCTGTAAACAGCGTTCAGCTCCTTCAGGAAGGCAAATCATTGCTTTTGAGGCTTTGGGCTGCCTAACACTAGTAAATGTTTTGATTCAAGAGGCAGTTAAGGAGCATGTACTCTGCCCTTAGAGGCAGCCTCCCACCGAGCAGAGAAGGCTCCTGGGATCCCTTCCACGTCCAGGTAGCACCGATGGCTCCAGCCACTTCCTAAACATCTAGATGCAAGTTCCCCTCTCACACCATCTTCTTCTACCTGGGAATTGCTGCTCCCCTTGGCAGAGCGAGTTTGTTTCGAGATGTATTTTGTCTCATATAAAGCTCGTTAAAAACCCCCAGATCAGGCCAATCATTAGCACATAGCAACTGCCAAACGAGTAGCTCCAGTTAGAGGGAAATAGCCCGGGTCTATCTCCCGGCTGCTTCTAACAACTCACAGCAGACTCCACTCTCTGTTTGTGGTGCACGAGTAATTACGTTCTCGCTGGCAGGATTCAGAGTTTGGTTGCCAGGGCCCGAGCACCGTGTAGCAAGTGTTTTGGTAATGAATAAAGACGGCAATCAGCAGCAACCTGAGAGCTCGCTGAATGAGACAATCTGGCGGGCACCGAGGGGGTCCTGCTGGCTTGCTCAGATGGGCAGCAGGCAGGGATGAGATAATTGATAGGAAAGGGTAATGAAAGGAAAGGAAGTGGGAGCGGGGAGGGGGGAGAAGAGAACAGATTTAGAAAACAGACAAAGATTTTGACCTTAAAGCTAATAGGCTACTTAGGATATTATTTTATAAAGACCAGGATAAAATGAGCTAGCAGCTGAATGTCAGTCTACAATATTCCTTTGTGTACGTGTGTGTGTGTGCGCGTGGTGGGCTGGGGAGGGAGGAAATCCCCGTGTGAAGATCATAAATTATTTCTAGGAAATAATAGAAATTGCATAAATAGTTATTTGTAGGATCCATAGTATTGCAACGGTGTTTTGCCTACACTGCTTGCTCAAACACACCAGCTAGGTTTGGAAGTCAGGAGCTGACAAGATAGAAGTTTATGGTGAAAGTGAGACATGACCTAGACAAATTCATGTTAATATGGAAGGGTTTCATATTTCAGAAATTTGAGTCCTCATTTAATACATATTGAATGCAATAAAAGAGTTGCACTGATTTTTAAAGACCTTGAGGTATTCTGACTTTGAAAAAAGAAGTAGATATGTGTCTTACTATTGTCAAATTTATGAAAAACCCTACAATAAGTAGCAAAAAGTAGTGTGTTTTCAATTCTATCACCTGGACAAGAGGAGGTTTTAAGAATAACATATGAAGTTGTATATACTTTTCCTTGCAAATAAATAATTTTCTTGAACATAACTCTTGTATCATAATTACTGTTAGCCTTCAGAGGCATGGGAAAAAAAGAACCTAATCCTTAGATGCAGAAGTCAAACTCCTCCCAAGACACAAGAGTCAGGTTTTGTGGAAGGAAGCTTTTTTCCTATAATTTTCATCCTTCTGGCACCAGACATCCTTCCTTCCAGCCTTGAGGGAATAGGAAAAGACTGATATTTTTTCATTGCTTTCATTGGAGATACACACACATATATGTACACACACATATATTCATATGTATATGAAGAATGAGCACAGAATTCAAGACAGACAGGTGAGAAGAAGCAGTATGAAGCACGTGGAGGTATTTTATACTTGGTGATAGGGCTTTGTTTAGATCCTCTTAGTTTTGGATACATTTTTTCTCACTATCGACAAACCCATGGGGGTCTTTGAAGATTTCTCTTCATCAATTTGTTTCCTCATTTGTTTTTGTTTTATTTTTAAACACATTTATTTTAATAGAGGTCATTTTCCCAAGATTTTCAGGCATTAGGAGGATTTCAAGAGGTTTTTTTGGTAACTGTTAAATATTGTAGGAGTGTGTGGTTTGCTGTGTCACCAGGACTGAAATCTTTTCAGGTCATCTTGATCTGAGGTAGCTCTTTTGATAGGCAACCTCAACCTAGGACATGGATTTCAAAGGCCATATTCCTGGTGAATCAGTAGCTAATGCTCCCCTTCTGAACTTATCCTAAGTCAGTTGTTAACAAAGTGCACAGCAGTGCTAGATGTTCTTGGCTTCAGGCAGAGGCACGTGGGCACTTCAGGATGTTTGCTATTAAAAATTGTACTGTGTAGTGAGAACTTAGGTACAGATGCACCTTTTTTTCCTGCACACATTTCAAACAGGAATGGTATTCTTCACTTTCTGGGATTCCAAAAAATGTCATGCTGTGCTACTGTGTAGAGTTCATCAGTGCACTGCTTCCTCAGAAATATGGAAACACGCCTGTGATAAAAGAAATTGTTCCATGTGGAGCTTTACAAAGTGCTTTGGGATCCTTTTAGATAAAATACACTGTATCAGACATGATGGTAGGTAGTAGTTATTAATACCTGTCATATTGTGACTTTCTCAATCACTTTTATTCTGCTTGGAGCAGTCTCAGGAAACTGTCTTTTACCCAATTTGCCATAATTGTGATGTGGCCCATATGGTCCCCTCTGTCTTTCCAAGACCTTTAGAAATATATTAGAGATGCTCTCCGCGACCTTTCCTAAAAGCTTTTTAATTGAAATGTTGTCATGCAGCTTCCATATTTAAGATAATTTCAGATTCTGATGGCCTTCAAACACAAGTTGAAAGTATATTACAAATAGGGAGGAGGGTAATGGAGGGTTGGTTGCTTTTTTTTTTTTCTTTCTGTGGGCTCCATCTTGTGCCTTGCTGGGACTGTCAGAATGCTGCATGCTCAAAGATGTGACAGTTCATCTCCACCCCTCAGCTTTACCAAATAAATATCAAAGCTGCAATGCCTTCCTGCTGCCCAAATGAGACACAGAGGGCAGGTGACCTGTTACCACCCAGTATTCCAACTGTGTTTGCATTGATTCCATCTCTGGCTGCTTCATCCTGGTTGGATGCTCTTTACTTTCAGGAGTGTAAGTAGAGGTTGTGACTGGGCTGTTATTTTTCTGGAAGGGAATTATTGCAGTGCTTAGCATAGCAGGGTCCTGTCTCCTGGTTAGAACTTTCTGGTACTACAAATTATTATTCTTAAAAACAATAATAGTTTTGTCTTGGGAAAATGAGTTCTAAGAATCAATTGGAATTATTGTCCATATGTTTAGATCTGGTTGACTAAATGCCTGTGTTGAATGGCTTTTGACCTCTAGAGATACTTAGGTTATAATCTCAAACTGTAAGGTAATAAAAATAAATTTTCTTAGGAATGTGGATCCAGAAGTATCAGCCAGGGCTCTAGTTTGGGTAATTCAGATTCAATTCAAGAAGAGAGAAGGCTACGTACTTAGCACAAAAATAAATCCAGGCTATTTTCTTTTGCAGGTAACACAGAGGACTGTAAAAGTCAGCACAATAAGTAGGCAAGTTATGAAAGTGATCATCCCCTTTACTTTGAACTGTACATAGAAGCTTTTAACATGGTGAATTACAATATTGCTCCATTACAAAAAGTCCAAACCTTCAGAAAAGGTTAAATTTGGAAAAAAGAACATTATTTATTATAGCAGGGCAAAAATGAATTTATTCATGCCACAGCTTTCTCTTGTATATTGTTTGCACAATGTTTCCACCAGTTTCATCTTTTGACCTTCCACATGTGAGTAAGCACAGAATAGGCAGCAAATATCAGTCACTGCAGATAAAAAATCTGCAATGTTGATTAGACAAGAGAATTATTCATTGGGCCAGATTCTCTGTGGTGTTATTTTACTTAGCTGTATTGAGTTCATTGACTGATCTCTATCGACCTTATTTCTTTGACTTCATTGTGGTTATTCTGATTTACATCAGCTCAGGATCTGGCTCTCGGTATTTAATTTGCACAGTAAATGATAGAAAGTCTTTTCAAATGGAATCAGCAGTGTAATTAATGAGAAGTGATGCTTAACGTTGGATCCCTTCCCAATAGCCTGTTATGCAGCACTAAACATTATGGGCCAAGTACTGATTTCACATTTTTACGCCAAATTCCCATTGACCTCAACAGCAGTTTCATGTGAGAAATGATAGCAGGATATATCCTATTATTTCTTGAAAAGGTCAGTGTTCTGATAAAAGTGGATGAAGCTGTCTTTTTCATAGCTGTCAAGCAACTTGGCTTAATGCAGTCATGGAATCTCACCATGCTAATAGAACTCTGGCATGCTTGCCCTGGTAGCTAACCGAGAGCCCTTGCCCTTGCCTTGTATGATGGCTGAAATTCAGACTTTCTGAATGAGATGGTAGCTATACTGGAAGTGTGAGCAGCTCCAGTTGGAGAAAAATGCACACCTCTCCCACCAACATGTATTAACCATTCATTTTTCTATTAACTCTTTGCTGAATTCTTACTCCAGGATTTCATGTTCTGTATGTGAGGAAGGAAATTCTTGAATAGATTTTTGTGCTGTCCTGGGGGCATTACATTGCACAGTCTATTTCCCAGTTTGCTATTCACAGATAAACAAACAATAGAAATAGTTTAATGGGAAGCCTTCCTGGGATGTTATCCTTTGAGAATGGAAGAAAGGAGGTGAGTTTAGGCTGGTTTTGTCGCACATCTTCAGAGGTGATCTGAAGTCCTTTGCATGCTTTGGTTTTCTTGGGTGCAAATTGGGTACACATTTTTTACTGAGCTGATACCTACCAGCTTTCTAGTTTGGATTAAAGTATTGGCCTGCCTCTGTAAATGTCTACAGCCCTAACTGATCCTTTTTTTAATGTGTTTTGCTGAGATTTGCTCCAACCTGGGACCTTGATCTGGGGCTTTCTCGGTAATCACTGAAGAAAAAGGCACTTGCAGAGTGAATTTTATCTTAGGTTAGTTCAAATGCATTCTGGAGGTATCTGTCACTCCTCCTTAGCTGTATAGGTTGCTTAGGGTGACTAAACACCTAAATAAGGTGCACCAATTCAATTACAAGAGTGTGTCCTCCTTAACCTGATCTTGGGATGAACAAATCTAAAGCAGTGTAACAGAGAGGGAGCTGGAGACAGAGTGTTTCCTGGAAAGGAAGCCTGAATTTGGACAAGACTTCAGTCATCTCGAGTACCTTGGACTCCCCCCCTTTTTAGAGGTGTGCTCTAAGGCAGTTTACAGGCTTTCTTAGGAAGACTGGAGGGCATGGATGTTTGAGGAGTGGTATTCTGGGGTAAGGCTTGATTTCTAACAGCCATGGCACTTAGCAAGTTCGTATTGCTTTACTATTAGAAAAGCAGGGTGCTGTAGTGAACAGCACAGAGTCTTCTGTATGGACCTGGAAACAATGATCCCATCACATTACCAGTATGAGTCATGCTGAGTGTTTGAATCATTGTTATTACACTGCTGATGATGGATTGGAAGAGTCACATTTTGGTCATCAGTTTCTTTTGCATCTCTTATGCTGACTGACTCTTGTGTATCAGAAACATGGTCAGTTGGAGATTTCTATGTGTTCAAGGAAAGATGCTCTGTGTAAATAACATCTAGTCAAGAATAAAAAGCAAAGTGTGCACATATGGCCTGATAAGTGTGTATAAGTATGATAGCTTTAAAGCTGTATTTGGTTTGTAGTGTACTAAATCAGAGAAGTGGATAAAGAGATTGCTCTGCTGACAGAAATGCATATTATGATGTTGAAGGACTGAAAAGTTTTCTTTTTTTGTAGAGCTAGCTAGGTTCTGAAACACAGCTGAGAACTAACTGCTTCAGGGGGGAAAAACAAACTAGCAGGAAAACCTTCCCCCTCCCTTTCTCTATTTCTTTTCTGTTACCAGTTGTCTTCCAAATACTTCCATCTCAGTTATACAGGCAGTTGGGGGGTGGAAGTCAATTAGATTATTTTAAAGTAAGTTATTAATAGCCTGGCATTGGTTATGTGTATACAGCTTAAGTAGTGTAGCTGCACTGTGCTTTTTCATTTTTCACTTTATAGTTCTTTCCTTGCCCTATATTGCAGCTCTTTAACACCTCTCAGCAACTCTCCTTCCTGATTTCTAAGTCTCAGCAATGCTTCAGAAATTAGGCTTCCTTTACCTTGAAGCCTCAGCTAAGAAGGTTTGAGAACATTAAGCAAATACGGGTTTGGAAGCTGAGAAAAAAAAGCTGGGTGATTTTCCTCAACACTCATTTTGCAGATGCTTGTGTGACCTGGTGGGTACAGGTCCAAGGGACCTTGGCACCACCTCACTGACAAAGGGTAAGCCAGAAGAAGAAATAATGAACTAATGTTTTCCCCCTCTCCCCAGCACCACTCTGATTTACAAATAATCTTGTTAAAAAGAAAAAGTGGCAACATTTGTGGGCTTGAACTTGAAAGATCACGTGGCTTCTTTTGCAAAAGGATGCTAGAATGTATATAAACACTTCAAACACCTATATATAAATTCTAGCTTCCAAATAACTAGAAGCATCCGAGCCTTTTTATCTCAGCATAAGCTCAATATCATAACGTCTGCACTTTGCAGTGAAAAAGAGGGGTTTTTTTCACTTTGGTTATACTTTAGACTACATTAGACTGTGTTTGAAACACTCAATAATGCGCCTTAAGAAAAGCTCCAAAAAACCCTCCAGTAGAGTCTGAGGGTGTTTATCTTATTTCACATTAGTTAAGGGTAAGGCTTGTGTGTAGTCCTATTATAATCAGTGGGACTACTCCCATTAGTATGGCAAGCAGGATTTGGCCCTTTGTTTGTGATTACACATTCTCTGCCTGGTCTGTTAGACTGAAGGGTATAATAAAATTAAACTATTGGATTAGAATGGTAATTTCCAAACACAAATCAGCAAGGGAACATGATTACATTTGCTGTTGGAGGATAAAATGAAACATTCCTCTTTCTCTCTTGGTGTATCTAGGCTGCGTAATGGAAGTAATTGTGCGTGTCCAGAACAAAAATGTGAAAAAATGCAGAAATATGGACAGAAAATTCTGTTCCTAAAAAGAAAGAAAGAAAGAAAATAAATCCCACAGATTTTTCTGATTCTTCTTGACATTTAGATCTGCAACCACATCTAAAAGCTACCAAAAATCGTTAAGGCCTCTTCCTGAACAGATTTCATCTGTATGGGACTAGGAATAGCTTTTCTCTATAAATAGCTCTCTCTACCCAAAAAAAGAAGCCACCTTTTTCTTTTCTTGATGCACTAGGATTGTCACTGTAGCACAGTGTGCTGTGGAAGGGGAAATTACTTCCATTTTTAGTTAGGCTATAGCTGTCAGGAACTTAAAAGATCATCTATCCCTGTTTACCTTCAGAAGATGATGAGAACATGGTTTACAAAACAAATGTTACTGTTCAGTGGTTTGCTGTTGAAGCTGCTCAGCAGTGAGTTACCTCTCACGGGCAGCAACCAAACTCTTGGAAATTATTGAAAATTGCCCTATTGAGTTATGCACATTTTGGATCCATCTTAGAGCAATTTGCATTTCAGCTTCTACAAAATTCTTTGAAACATAACAAATTAAGCTCTGTGTTTTCTGTCAGGATAAATAGCATAAACCTCATTTAACAGACAAGGAGCTAAGGCCACAAATGCTCATGCACTTCCATCTGCAGTTGGATATCTTCCACCCTTTCAGCCCTATGGAAACCATTTCCCCACTATATTTCTGGTTTCCATTCTTCTCAGACAGCTCAGGGTCTGTAGCACAGACTCCAGTACACTTTCTTCATAACCCCTAGAAACATGTCACAGTACATTTTTTGCTTGACTTTCCTTTTTTTTTTTTACTATTATTTTTTAATAAGCCTACCATGTAAAGGTGCAATCTGCACATCTTTCAGAGAGTTTTTCTTTCACAGAGCAACATAAAACCATCAGGAGAGCCCCACTGAGTCAGACACTGGTGTGCCCACCTCAGGTACTGTCTCCCACAGCAGCAAGAAGAGATGCTGTACAAAGAGTGAATGAGTCTGGTCACAACCTGCAGCCCCTTCCCTTCTCAACCCCTCAGCAGTCACCAGCACTGGATTAGGGGTATTGGAGAACAAAGCCCCACCTGGTACCTTGAGGAAGTTTGTGGGCCTGCTGGACCTTAGTCATCTAATCTCTTTCTGAACCGTCTGATGTTATCTGTCTGCCTCCACAGCCTCCTGTGGCAACAAATTTCAGCAGTTCAGTACCTGTTGTTTAAAAACTAAACTCTTATCTTTTTAAACTCTGTGTTCCACTGGTTTCAGTAAGAATGGTGGTGCCTGGTTTTAACTGTGAGCTTTGGTGACTTAAAGCTCTCTTTTCTGACTTCATCTTGCCCCTACCTCCAGGATTTTGTAAACATCTATCACATCTCACAGCCTTCTCCCTTCCAAATGGAATAGTCCCAGCATTTTTCAAAATCATAGAATTACAGAATCAGAGAATGGCTTGAGTTGGGAGGCACCTTGAAGTTAATCCAGTTCCAACCTTCCTGCCATGGGCAGGGACTCCTTCCACTACCCCAGGTTGCTCAAAGCCTACTTCAACCTGGTCTTAAACAATTCCAGGGATGACACATCCACAGCTTTTCTGGGCAACCCTTTCCACTTTCTCTTCATTGTGCCTTCTCCTTTATCTTACTCATTTGCAACCCTTATCTGTACCTTCCCTTACTCTGCTATGCCCTTCTTAGGATAGAGGCACCAAACACACTACTCAAAAAATTAATCCTCACAAGGGTGTGTGTAGCAGCAAAATCATTCTGCCTTGTATGCAACAGCTTCTCCACTGGTTCCAAACATCCTGATGGGGTTTTTTTTTTGGCTGCCATTGTAGTAAATGCAAGTGAGAAGTGAATAGATGATACAGGCTTTCTTAACACGGAGCGGGAGGAATGGAAGGAAGTAGTTTACTTAAGCTCTAAATTTTTCAGGATGAAGTCTTTAAATAATCATTTGAACACAAGCTGCAAACTGAGCCATTTGACATTTTTCTTGTTTTTTTTACAGGTCAGGGATTTTCTCTGTTCACAGTTTAAGAAAGCAGCAGCAGTGTAGTTCCAATGGTGATTAGGATGGTTTATGGTTAATGCCAGCAGTTTATGGTTGGGAATGAACAATAGAGTAGATTATTTTAAAGAAGACTGTTTAAAGTAGCTTCTGTGTGGTTTATTCTTGTTGTTTTTCAAATTAACTGGACCAAGATTTAGGAAAGGGAAGAGAGGCCAGGTAGAAAATGTATACTCAGTTAAAATAATACCCCGATGTTTTTAATACTCTATCATTCTAGCAGCCTATGGAGGGCATATCAAACTCCTTGCAGACCATATAAAATGATAAACATTCTCCCTTATCTGATATGCTGCAGCTGTTGCTGCCTTTTGGTGTGATTTATTTACAACACGAGGCATTTTGTTACGTCAGACAGATGCAGCAGTGGCTGCAGGATGAACTGGAGGGGTGAGTAGCACAGAGGGTCCCTTGCCCAGGCACAAAGCCAGGACATGGCCAGGATGTGCACCTGGATCTGGGAGGTGCTGCTGGGCCTCTGGACTTTACATTAATATCCTTTTAAACACATAGTGATGAAATTCACATTCCCATGGACTGTGTTAGGATGAAAAGTTACATCATTACGTTCAGGAATTGTAGGAGAGAGTTTGAAAGTGTTTTAAAAATGTATTAGGAAGACATTTTTGGTGTTGTATGTACCAGCAATTCAAGTACAGACAATTGATTCAAACAAGATATAAGCCAGTCCTCTTACTTTGCTATAACCCACAGTATTCCTTATATCCTTCTGGAAAGAGTCAGTAGTACTGGAAATATTTTTGTTTGGTTGCTTTTATGACATATGAGGCAGAAAAATCCAGAAATCTCTCAGAAAAAAAAGGCTATCTGCAACATTTCCAAGGTGCATGGCAATGAAGTTCCAAGAAAGACCCGTTGGTGGCACGAGGAAGCACCACTTGCCTTTTGCTGCTCTCCAGAAAATCTGACAAACAGACCTGGAAATGCAAACTGCCATGATACCTCAGCCCAGCAAGGCAGCAGTGGAGTTAATGCATTTCAGCTGCATAAACTGGAAATATATATAACATGGCATGTATAGAAAGGCCACTGAATCTTGAAAGGGAAACAGGCAGAGCTAATAGGTTTCTTTGAATATAAACATCAGTATATATTTTCGTGACTCATCTCAGCATATTCTATATGGGTTGTAATTTTAAAATTAGTGGTTGGAGGGAGAGATAAGCACCATCAATAAATTAAACTGTAACCCAGCGGTTTAGTCATGAAAGGTTAAAATAAACTTGCTTGATTGATTATGAATTTTAAACAGTTTTTCTTCAATGTAATCAGTGCTCTACCAATGTCATTGCTCATTAAAGAAAAGATTTTCATTCCAACATTTGATTGAGGATGTTTTTTCTCATTTGCATTTTGCTTTCTACCGAGTAAGCATCTTGCCTTCAGAATTATTAGATTTTTTTTTTTGCCCCCCCCCTCCTTGTCTGTCCATAAAAGCTGTAAAGTGGGATGGAGCAGTGATTTAGAGGGATACTACATAAAGATTGAATGAAGATATTGACTCCCAGGTCCTAATGCAAACAGGCCTGTCTGATGGACTGCCTTTGACAGAATGATGGAAGGGGGCCTTGTGGCCTACTTAGCTGCCCTTCTAATTGGCCTTTATGAATATTTAATGAAATCAAGATGAAATTCAATCATAGCTTTTACCTGCTGAATCTTAGGGAAAGAAAAGCAGGATATTATTAGATTTTCCTGGCCCTTGTATACAATAGAACTGTACTGAAATGTCTGTGTGTTGGTCAGGTGGCTGAGGCACGCTTTTTATCCAGGGACTTGGTTTCTTCCAAAGGAATTAAGCTTTTTGCCACAAAAAGCAGCACGATTTTCCATTTGCATGCATCACTGGTATTTTATTACTGGCATAGTATAATGTTTAAGCCATAAACAAGCAACAGCTATTCCCTTTGAAAACATACCCTTAGCAAATTCTTACTCTATGCCAATTTGAAGCCTTTTAGGGAACTTTGAGGTCATATAATAGTTTCAGAACTACATAATGTTGTAGCCTAATATTTTGTGCCACGTTGGTTAGCTGTATGAGAGAGAATTTGTGCTATCTCATTTCTCAAACATAATCTAGGTTGCATCAATAACGTTACATTATAGCAATGAGGTATAAAACAGTCTGACAGGCTCCTGCTGTAGTACACTCTTACATTCATTTAAATGTAGATTTTGTTTTTCTGAGTGGAATGCCAGAAAAGCTTTTCATAGAAGCACAATGGACAGATTAATCTATAAATGGTAAATTCAACAGTGAAGAAGGTTTTCCCCATTTTTAGTACTGTGAATTTTATCTTTCTCCCCTAAGATAAGCTGTTTATTCACAGTATGTTGCTTTTATGCATTTTCAATATCATTTTTTTGGACAGAAAGGAGTTTGGTACTCGGAGATAAACACAGCATGTTAATACTAAGCAATGCAGGAGTAAAACCTTACAGATGTGTCTAAATAAGAGCAGTTCAATATAATTATTTAAAGGCTTGATTTCTTTAAAAAGAAATTGCTTGTGTGTGCAGCAGTAATGCTCCCTTGTGGGTCTCATGCTGATATTGCCATGTATATGACACATAGTTGAGCCACAGACAGGTGCGTGGCATGGTCAGGTGGGGTATGGATGAATGGATACCTGGCTTCCCATAATTTTTAGATCTGTGTTGCTGTCTCTTCCTTAACACATGTATTATGGGTAGTGTCAGTAAGGTGATTTATTCAGGGCTGTGCATGAAGACGTGTGATAAGCTCCCAGATTCTCTGAGAAGAATTTAGCCTGGCTCTTGTACTTCGGTGTGTGTGGGCAAATATCAGGGTTAAAAGTAAATAATGAAATAATTCCATTCTGGGGGAAACCACAGGTCTGTGCATTCCAGCTTTCTTGCTCCAGCAGCGCCCAGTGGCAAATACTCAGGGGACTGTTATTGGAGTGGATCCCTGATCCTGATGGACTTCCACCTTAAGTCAAACTGGTCGCTGTTCCAGTCTCTGTCATGGGGCAGGACTTCATGAGGCCCTCCACAAGGCCCTCAAGGGTTGCTGTAGAAACTAGAAATAGTCAGAACATAAAAAATGAGAGACAAATGTTGCAGCAAAACTGACCAAACCAGCAGTGCTGGTGCTTCTGTTGGGACTCCACTGAGCTGCACCTCTGCTTATTCAGGTCTGACTCTTGCATTACTGTGAAGACTCAGGCTGAGCTGAGACTAAACATTGCTTGGCCATGAAGAGCCCCCATGGCCATGAGGAATCTGCTACAAAAGAACAAGGTTAACAAAAAATGTGCCTGAATGTTCCTGTTCAGCTTTATGCTGACACATATTTTATCTTCTAATTGTATTTTTTCTTCTCCCTTTCAATGTTGTACGAGCTGTGAAGCTTGGGAGCTGGGAATTCATAAGCAAAATGTGAATTCACACAGGAAAAGCAGTTCTCCCCAAAGCTCCATTCCTTCAGGTAGCTCTTTACCCAGGGGACAGTAATCTAATGTAAACAGCAGCCTACATCCTTATGACTAAAGCCATTTTAGAAGCAAACTAAATGAAGTTATATCAGCATATTTTGCTTATTTGAGTCTTCTCAGTTTATATAAAAAACTGAAGGATGGGTAAGAGAGTGAATGCGTGAGCATGTCTCTTCCTGCAGGAATGCTGAGCTAACAAAGTCAGGTACAGAACTGGCAGTTCAAGTGTAAGGGACTCTGCATCAACCTTAGTTGGGCTTTCCATGAGTTGTGCACATGGGTGAGATGTTTCAGCCTGCTGGTGAGGGCAGCGTGTTCTTTGCATCTTATTGTCCAAAGTCCTTCCAGAATCTATTCCTATGGAGGGTGTAGGAAGCACAAATCTTCATATACATCTGAGAACTGAGCGTGCACCAGACACTGAAAACTCAAAGTTACACTTGAAAGCAGCATTGCTCTGTAACCAACTCAAATTATCTTGTGAAGCTTTGTTCAAATGGACTGTGAATATTAATGTCACAGATTCACTTTTAGTAGATTGGACACATCAGTTTGTCTTCAGATCAAACAGATACACAGTGGGTTTGCACATAGAGATTGGATTGCTTATTTAAACAAAAGTTTTCATGGTAATTTTTTTTTATAGTAGGGGGTTGCATAAATATAGTCAAAACTAAGTAAATTTTGATACATACTTGGGATAATGCTTAGAAAAGTAAGTCTGCTTGGTTTCTCAGAAACTATATCCAAGACTAGTAGCCTTTGCACAATGAAAGACATGACAATGAATGAGAATTTCTTTTAATGTTTATCAATTCATCTTGTTAAAATCAAGATCTATTTAACATCCCACTTGAACATCTCACTGATCTGCAGACCTGTAGAGACCTTGGCAAGGCTTGGAGCGGAGCCTGGGGCAAGAAGCAAACGTGACTGTCCTCTTCCATCAAAGAGCTGGGAGGGATGTGTTTTAGGCTAAGAAGCAAGGAGTAGGAGAGGTTAGCAGACAAGCAAGGGCAACTTATTTCTCAGGACAAGAAGCATCAATAGCAGGTGCAGAGGTTGCAGAAGGCACCTTTCAGCAGCCAGTGCAAGAATGACATGTGGTTTTACCACATCAGTTGTGGTACCACATTTACCACTTACCACATCAGAATTTATATCAGTTAATTCCACTACTTCTTTCTACCCAAAAGTAAGCCTGAATATTCTCATTAGACATAGAGGAATTAAATAATTCTTACATCATACTGTTTTGCTTTCCTGATTTGTGGTATTGTGTTTCAGAGGCTGTGAGAATTATTCAGGTAATGTTTTAAATGTTCAGCCCTTCTGCTTCATTGAACTACCCTTGTGTCCCACCATTTAACAGTGGTGAGTGGCAGTCAGCTTCATTCTTTTGTACCATTACTTACTGTCTGTGTCATTTTTTTCCCTCTAAATTAGGAGGCCCAGTCTTTGATATATGCTCTGCTGATAGAGAGCTATATGTCCACAGTGCTGCTTTCATCTGTTTCAAACAGTTAACACTCTTTGAGATACAGTGACCAGAACTTAATGCAGCAGGTAAACGTCTGGAGTACTATTCCTGTCTGATAATCAGCTCATATCTTTATGCTTTACAGAATTACTGTGCAGTTCACTCTATGTAATATATTTGCACATAATTTGAGGATATATACTACCTAGAAGCAAAGTACTATGACAGTATTATCTGGTGCTTTGTATGCCTAAAATACAGAATCCATTTCCTGGATCAGGCAGAAATGAAACCAGTATCTGAGCCACTGTATTATCTATATACAAACTCAGAATACTCTGATTTTTCACCCTCAGAACATGACACGAGATCTTTCCTCAACTGATGTGGTATTAAGGTGATTAGAGATATTTTATCTAGGAGCATCTCTGAACTCCAAAGCTCAGCAGTTAAAGCTTGTGCCCAATTTGGTTTAGTTTAATCCAGCAGAACTTCACTGGAGGGTCTTCTCTTTTTCACATTTTGTAGAAAATAGAGCTGAGCTGTAAAACAACATTCAATCCCAGCAATTCAATTCCAATCCAATTAATTTGATTCCAGTCAGAATTGCATTCAACAGTGATCAGCAAACGTTTCTAAAAACAAAGCAGTCAGAGGCAAACAGATGAAGAAGAGGCTGTCCCTGGGCATCAGAGCAGAGATCTGCACCTCCTGCACAGGTTATATATACACCTATGTTCAGCAAACAAGGGGAAAAAGAAAGAATATCACAAATTCAAGTGATCAAGTTGACAGATTATCCCCAAAGCCTGCGAGGTGACATGGAGCACAGTTTGCAGTGAGCTATGAGACCTTCAGCTGGGATAAATCAGCTAATGCTCTAGCACCTGAAGGGTTGGCTCAAGATCCTTGGACTGGGATAGGACCAAAAGAAATGTGCAGAATTCCCAGCAAATTGGATTCTCTCACAGTAGCTATTATTATGAAGAGAAAAGGACAATTAAAGGGGAGGAGTGGCATGTTAATATTAATAATATTATATGGAAGAATCAATATAAATTAATCCCAGAATACAGGGTATAAACGTTTCATTGTCATGAATCTAAGAAATAGGATGCATTTCAACTAGAATACATAGGAAAAACAATTCCACAGATGCATGCACATTATTGCATTGCAAGGAAATAAATGAAAACCGTAAATTATTATTAAATAGCTACAATTCTTCCCCCGAACTTTTTTTTTCTTGTTTTGTCAGGAATAATGACTATGTTTATGTGCCAAAGGAAGGCAAATATGTATTAGTTAGACTGCTGGTTCAGGACTGAAGCCTATGACAGTATCTTTAATAATATACAGTCTATTTAATATCCGCTTTTTTGTGTCCTGCACAACTTATAATTATTGCCAGCAGGCAAAAAAAAAAAAAAAGGAAAAGAACACAGGGGAAAAATCTTTCCTGATCACTAACAAATGGCATGAAAAAGATGGGCAGAACATATTAGAGGAAGTGTTTGGATTCAGGTGAGTGAATTGTACAGAAACCATGAGACAGTTAAACCTTGAAAAGGTCTCACAAAAACCTCCTTTACATCACACGAGATGGAGGGGTTGTAAGAGCTGAAATCCTAAAGCACAACCAGTTTCAGCCTGCAGGCCCCTTTGGAATCTGGACTGTGCAATTACAGGTACTGCAGATAGTGGAAAGCTGAAGGCACTATTTATTTTTTGGTGGCAGACCAAAAGTACTCACATGGATTTAGGGGAAAAAAAAAAAAAAAAGCTTCTTATTTGCTTTAGTCTCTGTGTGCCCTCAGCAGCACGGGCTGTGGCTGCTTGGAAATGGACAGGTTTTCAGAAAGCTGACTCCAAGTTCAAGGGCCAAATTCTCTGCTGGCACAACTCCACCAGCACTAATGGTGTTAAGCCAGCAGAAAATTTGGCTCCAAATGCTGTCTGATTGGGTAGACTGGCCACAGGCTCCAAGAAACCCAGAAATTTTCAGCACAGTTTAACACAGGGCAGCTAGAATAGAGTCCTAGTCTGGGCTGAGTTTGTCATGTTAAGAAACAGGAGCAGAGATGCTCTAGGGTATGAGTGGGAAGCACAACACTCAGCTGTGTGACTGACCATCCGATTTTGGGAGGCCTGGCTCAAATCTGTAGAAGCTCTGGAGTCAATTTAGCAGCCAAGTTTATTTCTATTCCCTTAATTTAGACACCAGAAAAATCACCACAGCAGGGATTCCTGATTCCACTATGGAAGTCTCTTCAGATAACATTCCCAGCTGGTCAAACCCAGGACATACTGGGGTAGGTCTGTACTAGACAAATATATTTCAGAAATACTGTTTTTTTCTGGATTTTTAAAGACAAAGTATGGGTTTTTTTAAGGACAAAGTATGACTTCTGGATGCTGCAACAATTGGTATTTGTAATTTGGAAGTGCTTTTTGTTTTCTTTCAGTGAGGTATAATGAGATTTGATCTCTCTATATTTTCAAGTGATTATTAATTCAAGTTGTTGGTAGGAATAGGACTAATATTTAAACTATGCTTGACTGAGCTAAGGAGCTGAAAACTTGATTAATAGAGGTCCAGATTGTTTTATAAAGGCTTTGCCCTCTAGGCCAGTTCAGCATTTTCAAGTCTGTTAGGTTGTTTTTTTATTATTATTTTATGGTCATCAAATGTAATTCTTAGAGAACTAAAATAAAACTTGACCCTGCTGTTCAAACATAATCATTCTGATATTTACAGACAGTAACTGGAACCAGTTTAACTGGCTAACTTTGACCATTTTAGTTTGCTGGATGTAAATGGAAGTGGACCTCTTTAATATAGGGTTAAACAAGTCCAAATACAATCAAGAATGAAAATTTACTTGGCGAGACATAATGATTCCACAAATATAGTTGCATCCAGATAACTTAGGTTACGAGTTGCCACCCATATTGTTTATTTTATTATGCCTACAAATCCCTCATTAAAGAATGGTGTGCTATCTGGATTGATAATCTTGGCCCAGACCATGTAGAGAAAGCTTGTTTCCTTTCCTAGTTTTAATGGCTTTTCACTTCTATCAACTCTTTCTGTGAAATCTCCCATCTCCAATTTCATTGAAGCAGAATAAGGAGAATTAGTTTTCTTTTTTATTATTATTTTTTTTCCATTGCTACAGCCACAGGCTCATAAAATAATGTAGAGAAACATAGTAAACCTCTTTCCAACTAAAACCAGGCACTGCTTCTCTCACAGTGCTCATACTGATGGGGACATAAACTCCAAAGGCCTCTTTACTAAAAGGGCTGATGTGAGAAAAGAAAACTCAGTGGTTTTCAGAAGCAAGCCAGAGCTTGCTGGCGTGCTCCCAGCTAATGCTTTAACTGGCACTGGTGCCCCATAAGCACTGAGTTCATTTCCTGATACCAGTCTTTGATTCCCATATGAGGCATGGCAGTCATTCATCTCTGTCACAGGGCAGGACCAGTACTAACACTGAGCATGTTGTTACCATTGCTCACTACTAGATTTATTAGCATCCTATCTTTCAAAGTAACAGGAGGTAGCTCAAAGCCATCCTCTACAGCAGCTGTTTAATAAAACTTCTCTCTGCTAGTTGCTTTCATATTTTAATCCCAAATCAACCAGATTAGGGAGCAAGAGAAGCAGCGCTACAGGGAATCGAGACCTGTATAGGCAGCAGGGAGATGGAGAGCTGATTTCATACCTTTCAGCTATTGCCAATTTTGTTGACACTCTGTCTAGCACCATAGGGTTCCAATTCTCCATTCCCTTCCTCAGCCAGGTCTGCTCTTTATTTCTGAAACCTATCTGATGCTCACGGAGAATGTACTAATCCTTTGTCTTTCTGCAAAGAAATCTAATCCTTTGTCTTCTCACCTAATTTTATCCATTAGAATTAAGCACGTCACTCATGCTCATTGTTTAAATTTCTTCAGTAACAGATGAAGGAAAAAAAAAGTATATGTGCTCCACCCTGAGCTTGGTCTGTACTGTAGGTAAGACTAAGTGTCCTCTGCAGGCATCTGTTTCTCCTAGTTGATCGGTTTAGCTTTGATGTGTGTCCTTTAAAGATAAGTGAGATGGCTCCCATACACACTGACAGACTTGACAAACTGCCCCTTTTGAAATGTGTCTGTAAAGGAAAGTTCTCCTTCAGACTAGCTGCAGATGGCCCAGTGATGCTGAAATCCTACTGACTTCAGAAGAGCAAGTATTGTCAGTTTGCATAGCTTCCCTTCAGGTGTTTATCTACCTATGCTTCTGTCTACAAAAATTAGAATTCATTTTGTTCTACCATTTTTATTTTACTGGTGTCTAGAATCTCCTCTTACTTTCTTAGTATTCCTCCTTAGTATCATGACCTGACAGAAGGTAATGCCAGTTACTAAACTAAAAGTGCATGATGGAGTTATAGAACTTTTGGCTGAAAATGAGGGAATGTTTTTCCCAGCAGTGATTTGGAACTCCTCTCGGAACAGTGAAGTCACTTCATCTCTGCCTTTTCTTGCAGAGATTTCATTTACATATAAGATTCCCCACCCCAACAATTACATGAGAATAATTGACCCCATGCCTGTCATTTCTCACATGAACTGCTTTCATGCAGATGTTTTTTAATATATATACATGTGCAAGCATAACTAACATCAGGCAAGCCTATTTCTACTACAGTTGGTAGTGTTTTGGTTTTTATCTGTCTCTGGAAGCTGGATTTTTATGTATGTGTATATGCATTACTGGGTTTAGTGATGTGCTTGTCCCCCATGGCTCAGTTATGACTGTTCAGTGTAACATAGCTATTTTCTTTTACCTGTTTTGTACTTGTGAAAGCAGAATAATCTGTGAGGAACAGATATTTTAACAAATTGAGCACACATGGACCTGATGACTAAGAAGTGCATGGACCTGATGACTATTAGGTTATAACTCATTCTGTCAGAGTTTTCTCTCTTTTTCTGCATTGTCTTCTCCAGATGAATGTTTTTCCCCCAAAGCTGCAAAAACATCACGACAGATTTACCTGAACACATCTTTGCCAAAGTTTTCCTAGCTACTGAGCTTACAGAACTCTGGCAAGAGCTATATTCAAGCACAGTACCTTGGTTTTTAATATCTTGGGGGGATATATATATATATCTATCTTTAATCACAAACAGATTGGTTGTGTAAAACCTGCATATGCATCTCAACTTTTCTGCTCAACTGTACAACTAGTGCAACACAAATGAGCCCCTAACCTCAGTGCTGAGCAGAGTTGCTATAAGATAGAACCTGAGCATTTGTTACAGGCTCGTACTAATGAATACAGGAATCTGGCACGGGCAGCAGTGGTGAATTTCAAGCTGCTGGAGGTGATGACTTTAGAGGTAGAAAGAGAAGATCAGAAATTGAAAAAAAAAAAAAAAAGAAAGAAAAAATCCATTCCAGGCTGTTGGGAAGGACTCTTGCTTCTTTCATGACTAATTCAAAGAATTTGCCCTGTTGGATGTGTGGCAATGTTTGTATCAAGAGTTCTTCCTGTTCCTTCAGGAGTCTCTCTCTTACATTTCTTCTGATGTGTTCTTCAAGCTTTGTCTTCTCAAATAACTGAAGTTAATTGGATTTCAGAGAATAAACAGAACAAAATGTGTTCAACCCTTAACCTCCTTTCCTCCTGCTGTCTCTCATAGAAGTTATGTCCATTAATGCTAACTGGCTTTCTGATTCAGAAAAACATCCTTCTAGAATGGTATAACTTAGGAGGGTATATTTAGTGCTACTTGAAATTCATCTGGCTTGTTTTGCTTGTTATTTCTGCTTATGTAATGTGGTTTTTAAGTATTTCAAAACTGCTTTTCCTATTTTTAGAGTTTTCTTATTCTATAGCATCTCTTGCTAAAGAGACTTAAACTAGAAATGAAAGTTTCTGCGTCCTTTCTTTACTACTGTGTTGAGAATCTTCCTACCAAGATTAAGTTTAAAAAGCCTAATCCAGAATGAAGCATCAGCAACCAGATGCTTCAGGGCAGCATCTGTCCTCATGTGCCTTCCAGTCTCCATAAACTTTAGTGTGACATTAATTCCACCTGATGACAAAGCAGAGTTGAGACCTTCTTCAGGTCACCATTTTGGGCTCTTTTTTAATGGCTGCTGTGTGCAAGGAACCTCTAAAAGATGATTCGCTTTCTCCTAAGACATTTATATGAGAGAAGTAAAAAGATTCATCATTTAGAAGTGATTTTCTCCCTCCACTGCTGACTGGCTTATACTAGATGGCTAGTTTCTAAAAATTCAAGGCTGTGAAATCAGTCAGTGCTCTGAAACTCAGAATACTCACATACAATCTTACAAAAATTGCTAAAAACCTTATCCAAATCAGTGCACCAGATTATTTCTGAAACTGGATTTGGCCTGCCTCAATAATACTTTACATTGTCAGCATCTCTGGCATGCCATTTTTTTGAGTGAGAAGTTCAAAATTAGGATCTTCAGTCTCCAGTGAATGTTTATCAGTAGTTCAGCACAGCTTTCCAGATGTATTATAATGTGCTCACTATAAAGATGCAGGAAAAAAAAAAATAAATTGATTCCTGAACAAGGCTGAAAAATCTTGGCACTCAAGGGGCCTCCCTAAACTGTCACCCCAAGGCATGTATGTTAAGAGGATCATCACCTTGGGCTGACTGTGTAGTGCTGAGAGTTGCCCAGTGTAGGAGCCTCACATGTGCATTCTGAATTACCCTCAGGATTGGGCTTTCTTTACACTACTAAAAAAGGAGACTAGCCAGCTAATAAAAGCTCCTAAATTAAGTCCTAAATTTAGATGCTGTCAATACAGCACTACAGCTGAACTCAAGTTTCAGCAGTGAATGGATTCATCAGTTTATGTTTCTATTCTGAAATTGCTGGTAATTTACAATCTAGGGAGTAGAATATGGGGACTTTGTGGGTCTTGCTTCTAGTAATTTTGTGACGATGCAGATCTAGAACCATTTACGTCAAGTGAGAATTTCTCCTGCAGTCTTTAAAGGAGTATAAAGACAATTTATGAAATGTTTATTAAAAACAGACGTTTTATGCTCAAGGAAATTCTTACTGTTCAGTCCTTTTGAGTAACTATTTTAGAAACAGCCTGGTGGTAATATATTCTGTGTGTACTTGGGATCAAATGCAATTTCTTCTTGGAGATTTATATGCAATTATTTTATCCAGGCTCCTTCCCCCTTTAGCCATCTTAACTGTGCCCTAGGTTACTTTAGACCAACATTGATGAAATTAATTCTCTGATTAAAAAATAAAATCTGATATCCAAACTTGATGTACAATGTAGACTTCCATTGTTATAGAGTCCTTATTGTCTTGGGTTCATAGGCTGCAGTCTCTTAAATATTGAATTACTCTACTGCCTTCTCTATTCGCTTTTTCCTCTGCATTTTAAAAAGTGTTCATACATGATCATTTTGTGGATACCATTTGAATACCAACAAATTTTTGAATTATTCTAAAAGAAGCAGATGCCAGGAATACAATTACTGCTCAAAGATTTCCTTTTGAGTTTCCTGGCTGTTTGTAAAAACAACCCAAACAAAACAACAAACAGCTAGTAAGTGTTTTGTAGTCACTTCTATTTCAAAATACTTGAAAATCCCCTCCTATCTGTTGTTGTCATTATGCTCATTAAGGAAACTATATAACATGTGGAGCTGGTAGAGCACAGTGTGAGGTTGATTTCTGTAAACTGGAAACTAGAAACAAGTGGGAATGGCCTTGAGGTGCACCAGGGGGGATTGAAACTGGACATGAGGAGAAAAAAATTCACTGAAAGGGTTGACAGGTAGTAGAACAGGCTGCCCAGGGAGGGGGTTGAGTCACCATCCCTGGAGGTGTTTAAAAGCTGTATAGATGTGGTGCCTGGGGATATGGCTGAGTGGTGCACTTGGTAGAGTGGGGTTAATGGTTGGACTCGATGATTTTAAAGGTCTTTTCCAACCTCAATGATTCTATGATTCTAGTCTACAATTCTAATAACTTATTGGAGATCACACAAGAGGTTTATGGCAAAACCAATAATAGATACCTGATATTTTAGATATTGTGTCATCTGCCTTCAAGAAAACAATTCCAAAGTGTGATGTGAAGGAAAAAGCGAGTATTGTTCTACAGTGAAAAGAAAGAAACAACAAGGATTACTTTTGTTATTTTATGTCACTAAATCAGGGTTCTGTTCAGGCTATATTGTTAGTATATATAAATAAATTTAATTATCAAAATCTGCAAGACACTTTTTTCTATAAATTTAATGAAGCATCACCTATCCAGCCCCATCCACAAAATCATAACCACTGCTGTAACAAAGCTGAGAAGCAGACAGTGAAATGATACTAAAATACACGAATGAAGTCACTGGTCTGGAATTATAGCAGACTTCAGCACTGCTAATGCATCTACTGGTATTTCATCTGTGAGCACACTAAGGACAGAAAATACAAATGAATAATTCTGTCTCAAAGAAAAAGACCAAATAAAAATTACCATGAAGTCTGTTGAATTTCATGAACGGACAATCTCTGCTGAGCTCTCCATGGAACTGATGAAATGGGTCACAGAAGATTCCCTTTTCCAAGACAGTGCTTCTACCAGGAGAACTGAAAACTTGCAGCAGAGTATTCTGCTGCCACTGGGCAGGTCCAGGGAGGAGGAATTAAATGCAGAATGCATGGAGAGAGGGACTGAACTGTCCCACAGTAGTACAGTGTTGCCAAGTGGGCCAGTCACAGCATGGCTGATTGTGCAGCAGGGCTTTCCCTGACCCCTTTGGACTCCAGATCCTTCTGGGAGCTGAGGAGACATGCAGGAAGAGGGGAAAATGGAAAAAAACCCATGAAAAACAATTTTTAAGACGCAGGAGAGCTGAGGAAAGCAAGTAGCTATTGTTAGAGAAAGGAGCAGCCACAGTCAGCGGGAGGCTGAGAAACACTAATCACTGCTAAATCACTGAAGATGTCCCCACTAAGCAGAATTGCCACCCCTGCTAACCAGCAGCCATTGACATTAAATATTGTGGAGCTGAGCTCAGTTCTCTCAGAGGCCTGCTGATTAAAAATGCCCTGATGAAATGGTGTGTACCATAAGAAGTGGTACTTAGTGTTTTGTCTTCATAATACTTTAAATTGTGCTATATCCTCACAGGGTTTTTTGCCTTCTCCATTAAAAAATGGGCAACAGGCTTTCAAAGGTCCTGAACAGCAGCAGTGCTCAGCTGACTTCATTTGGAGTTTGAGGATGCTTCAGTATTTTGAAAAAGGCCCCAAATTTTCACTGTTTGCTGGGTAATATAAATTGGTTTTCTTCACCATACCCGTTTTCAAACCCTGTTAGTGCCTCTAACTCAGTATTAATACTTCTTGCCTAACATAGATTAAAAGTTATATAAAAGACCAGAAACTCTTCCTCCCACATCAGTGTGAGATAATATGGTTCATTTTTTTGACCATGCTGATTTATCATTTCACAGCAGTAGTTCCATTAAGGTCTACAATGGGGTTTTTGCAACATATAAGCACAATGTTTGAAAATTCCTTATATTTTAGAACAATTTAGTAAAGCAGTTAAAATTTATTCCAGACTGAAAATGTTTTATGCAATCAAGGAAAGAAAAAATTGGGTAGAATATAGGAAAGCGATGAAAAAAAATTAAATAACTCCTGGTCATAGATGCTTCTGAAAATGATCTTATTGAGGGGGTTTTCCTTTTTCTTCCCTACTCTTCCAAATGCTTGTGATGTGCTCTGCACTGATATTGCTTTCTTTGTACTTTGGGGGATTTTTAGGGGAAATTGAAAACTAAATAAATAATGCTCTCGTTGTTACTGAAGGTCACATTTGGGGTTTGTTTGGTTTTAGTTGGTTGGTTTTTTTCTGGAATTCAATAGAATCTTCCCCAAGCCAGTAAAACTTACTACAAAAATAGAAGGGAAACACTAAATCCTGGTCTTGCATGAACAGGGGAGATCCTCTCTGCTTGTTGTTCCTCTTGTGGAATGACCATGTCTTTTTCTACTTCTTCTCAGCTATGTTCCTCAGGAGAGAAAAGCCACAGCTACATACAAGGCTTATACTTCATCCTTCTGAGTTTTTATCTGTCTTCTCCTAGCCTTCCTTTTAAACCGTACACCTTTGGAATAGGAATTTGTATTTGTCTTCTGTAGCCCCAGGGATCTGCTCTTTACTTACCAATTCAGATGAGGTTTAAATACTGTACAGTTAGCAAAGTGAATGAAACATATAGGACACCATTGCCCTTAAGGAATTGCTGGAGATGACGGGAATGTCAGCCTGCTGTCTCCATGCAGTTTGCTCTGAGGTGTAGAAGGGGGAGGGTAGGAGGGTGGAAGGAAGGGGAAAGCAGAAGATGAGGAGATGAGGCAGGATTTACCCATGGAACTGGCTGTAGAAGAGACACCTGACCCCGCAGGGCTCTTGTGAAGTGCTGCAGGAGGGAAGTGGCTGCTGGTGCTGTTTGGATGGAGAACATCTGCTTAGGTCTAGAAAATATTTTGCAGTAATGTAGGTCAATGACTGTCCTTGTGCCAGACACTTGAGGGTTTTTATCCAACACTGTAGCATCTGAACACCTTCCATGTGAGTATCAGCACCAATACCCATCATTTACTTGAGGGAAATGGAGATTTTCACTTTGAAGGAAAAAGAAGTCTGCCTGGGCTAAGTGGTGGGAATGGTCTTGTTTATTTGGATTATTTTTATTAATATCTTAGATTTGGGGAAGAAGCTTTCTGGTGCTGAAGGGGGCATTCAGCTCCTGGTGCAAAAGTTCTCTGAATAGTGCAAGAAAAAACTCACAAAGCCAAAGCAATATTGATACTTGTAAGAAAGAGCTCTTCTCAAAGCCATACATGTTTTGTTTCTCTTGAATCTGTAGAGAACCCCCTCAGGCTTCAGAAGAGAGGCACAGTAGTGAAAACCATCCCTCATCCTCCCTGTCACTCGACCAACCCATGATGTTCTGTAGAAAAAGGAGGCCGCCTCAGGAAAAGGAGTGCTGGAAATCAATATTTGATCAGATCTGCTTGTGTTTATTGGCATAAAAGAATATTTCATAGAATCACTGAAGGTTGGTAGGGACCTTGGGAGAGCATCTAATGGATGCTTAATGCCAGTAAGTGTTTTCTAATCTGATTGGTCCTTTTCCATATACAGCAATGGTCAAAGGTACTTCAGCCTCCAGGCAACGATTCTGGCTACTGAGGAACTTGGGACAGCTGCTTTCAGTGGCAGCTGAGAGAAGTGCTGGTGGGCACAGTACCCCACTGAGAGTGGGGGTCCTACCTCAGTTTCCTGGCTGTTACATGAGATTCACATGTGTGTTACACTACAGAATTCTCCTGGGGTTTTACCCAACACTTGGCAATGCAGGGAACAAATCACCTGTGTAAGGATTCAAGTTGAAATAGGACATTCTACCTGTGAACAGTGAAATATTGGTCAAATAGGCATTAATCTTCAAGGTGAATGTAATGAATGGAGTAAGACCTTTCTCCAGCTCTGGAATTCTTGTGCAGCCAGTGTCAAGAGGTTACATGCACTCGTTTGGATAACTGGATGTTTGAAAAACATGTTCTACTCTTGGCAAAAATATATATTAATTGGTTATTTATTCCTACTAAGTGGAGATCCTGTTCCATAAAAGAGGTATGCCCAAAATTTACCATGATTTTGCTCTTTTAAGGTCGTGTTTGCAGGTGGATTATATAGGGTGTTTCTTATATCTCAAGAAAAGGCCACTGTCTCTTTAACAAGTTTTGGGTGCATCCCTCATACAACTGCTAGACCCCTTTGTTGCCACAGTATGACCTTGAATTCTGGTGCAACTATTTATTTTTTGGTCTGACAAACCCAGTCATAATTACAATGTTCCTACATGGAGTAATGACCTCTATTTTGAGACATAATACTTAAATCCAGACATTTGTAAGCACCAAAGTGACATAATTAGATATTTTTTTCTTTTTAAGGATTTATAGTGTTTCTTGTCACTCATGATATATATTTGCTTACATGTAATCATTATAGTGTACAGTAATAGATAGTCCTTCTGAAACAACTACTCATAGTCAAGGTATATTTTTCTATAGGTATATTACACATTATTCTCTGCAAATATCTCCTCTGCAGTCAAAGCTGCACTGCTGACTTGCATAGAAAAATCCAGTCTAGTTTTAAACTTTCTGGAGTACATAACAGGAAAGTAGCTGGAGCAGAACAGACTGGAAAACTTGCTAATGTCACTATAGAATTTCCTCCAGCAAGTTACAAATAATACTCTTCTTACACCGTTGAGAATGGGGAATAGTACATCTCTCAGAGCTATCACTGCATATTTGTTATCAAGTATTGCTATAGATAGGTGATTTCCATAAGTCTATTCACACCTCATGGAGTTGAAAACTAGTTTATCAGTTCATCTGTAATGAATATGTGAATGCTGTGGGGAGTGGCAGAACAGGACAGTGCTGGAAACAAAGCAGGGGGGGGAAGAAAAATACTCTAAGCTTTGGATGGTGAAATACCAAATGATAACAGAATATTACATGTTTTGTTAACAGTGGTTTTCAATGAGTCCTTTAATATTGCAGAATGGAATAGATAAGCATATGTGTGGGAGCAAGGATGAGGAGTAAAAAAGCAGGAGGGGAAAAAAAAAGAGCAGGTTGGAAGAAGCAGAAAGTTGCTGGAAAGCTGGTTGTGTAACATCTGTCTAGGCACCTTAAAAGATCAAAATGGCTGTTGAAAGCCAAGCTGCAAATAGGAGCCTGCAAGGGAAGTTTTCTAGGTGCCCAGATTGTCAGGGTTTGTTTCCTCAGTTCTGTGCCATCGCTCAGCAGAGGCTGGTGGGTGTCCGAAGGCTCAGAAGGGGCTGCTGTGCACACGGTAAATCCAACATGTCTGACGTGCATTGCTCCGACTGCAGGGAGACAACTGCATGTTACAGGCTGCCTTGGAGGATGGGATTCCTTTTTTTTTCCAATTCATTGAACAAATGTGTTAAAAAACTCAAATGTGGTGCTTTTGTGTTGCACCAAAACTGCAGGGAAATTACATTTTTTTCCCTTCCTTGTCATCAACGCGTTTTCTTTATTCATGTAACAGTAGGTGTCATTTTTCTTTAATTATGCCCAGCTATCATATGTTGCTTTTATTTGTTGAGTTTCAGGGAAAATAATTTAGACAGTTCCATTTTTCAGGCAACAATACACTAAATCCTGTGCTTACAAATTGCAATTAGATAAGAATTCTTCTTTCCACAATCAAATGTGGCAGTTTCTTACTGGAAAGTAATGATGAATCAAACTTATGGTGTAAAATGGGAAGATCAAAGCATTCAACGAAAATGTAATGAAGAAAATACACTTTTATGGCTTGGCATTTTAAATGTCCTCTGTTATATATCACTGTGGCAGCATACAATAGTATAAGTCTTTCTTTGGGAATGAATACAGATTAATGCAGCCTCATTTTCTGTGTCAGAATTTACTTCTTACTGTGATGATATTTCTTCCCCCCCACACCCCCTTCCACCACATACCCCTCTCTTCCCATCCTCAGACCTTAAAAGTACTTTAAATATGTTTAGCCTGTCAACAAGCCTTTGCTAAGGGGTTTTGTAGCCTTTGGTAATGACTTCTAATTTACGTGACTAATTATCCTGGGATAAATAGAGATGAGGTGCTTTTGGATAAAGCTAATCTGCATGTCTGCTGGAAGCTTGAATAGTGCATTTTATAAAGATACAAAACTCGGCAATTCAATGAAATTAAGGTTGTGATGAAAGGCAGACAAATTCAAAATGAAGGCAAATACTTCTCCTCCTAAGCTGCTGTAGTTGGATGTAAGAAAGATGCTGCTGGTGTGGCATGAAAGGAAGCATCAGCCCTGATTCTGGAGTTTATTTGGATCTATGCTGAAGCTTGAATAGATTTTGCCAATGCTGTTTACACAGATATATTTTCATAGCAGATTATGTCATGATTTGCTTGTCTTCCCCATTCATTTTGTCATAGTTGTGTCGCCTTCTATTTGAAACATAGTGGTTATCCATCTCTGACCACCTCGCCCCTCATTTATGCCACAGGATAAACAAGCAGTAATGTATGAAATTACCTGTGTGCATACAGCAAAGAAATATCTGAGTGCAAAAACTCAGTCTGATGTCTCAGCACTGCAAGACAGTATTCCAGATAGAACAAAATTAGGCTGGAAAATAAAGAGGAAAAGAAAGAGGGAAAAGAAGGCTGCCATCCATCCTTTCTGCTGAGCTGAGCGGTTTGGTTTTCAGAAGAGCTCTTGAATTTAGAACTTGACCTCCACAACACTATGCAAGAGCAATGCACGGGCACTTTAGGAAGTTTAGTCTCATTTTGAAAAGCGATTTAAGGTTTCAGCCTTCTTAGGCTGCTTTTGCAGAGTCAATTGCAGCTAGGTCTAGTGTTGCTGTAAGCTGGAGGGATTCAGTTCAGGCTGTAATGCACATTTTATAGATCTGTGAGCAGCTTCTTCCCATGCTCACATTTCCATAGGATTTTACAGCCACAGTTGTTTCTCACCTTCCAGCTCAGAGGTGGGGAATGTTTGACTGTATCTCATCTCGAGGACGTGCCTTTCATTCTCACAGTACACACTGGTAAGGTCAGCTCTTTTAACCATCTCCTTTCTCAGCCTGAGATGTTAAAAAAGGCCAGACTTCCAGGATGTGCAAAATGGAAAAAAATCAGACTGGTGTTTTGGAATGTACCCAAAATGTTGTCTTACTTGCTGGAATTGCTTTTGAAAACATGATGTCTAACTCTTTTAGGAGCCTATAGTGCCATGCTTAAGACATCCAGAGCTAACTTGCCCAGAGCAGGGAGAATGACAGATTACTCAATTCCCTTTTCAATTACTTAGCCACAGGATCATCATTCTACTTCACTCAAATTGTGGTATATTGATTTCTGTTGTGATTCAAAAGATTTTAATTTTTATTAAAAAGTTAGTGTGATGTTCTCTTTATGTATAGAAATCCAGAATGATCTGCTTTTTGCAGACAGGCTATTTAAATTGAAACACCCCATAATACCTATCAAGTTTATATGGAGCACTCCCTGACTTCTCTTAACCAGTACCCCCTGTGCTTAGTTTCCCCACAGGACAGTGGGAATTCAAAAGCCTTTAAGGCCTAGAAGAGAGAATTGTAACATAATGAACTTTTAAATTTCAATAACCCTTAACAAAAAACTGCTAAAAAGCTCCCATGGTATAGAAAGAGAGTCTCTGAGTATCAGCCAATTTAAATTACAGAGAAGTAAAAGGAAAAAGTTAACTAAAGCTTTCCACTCTTTCCTGCCCAATGCCAAGCCAGTATGAATACATCTAGGGTTTGGTACTGGTAAAATACTAAAGAACTTCTCTTCCATTGCTTGTGGGCTCAGCATACTGACTCCAAATTCCATTTTACTAGGAAATGTAGTAACAACTCAGCTGAACAGAGTTCCCTTGGAGATCCCAACCCCCAGCTAACTGGGAAGTCAGGTGTAGTCAGTTTGCTACTGCAGCCCACGCTGTGGGCACAGCTTCTTCTCAAGCAGTCAGCATCTTTCAGAAACCCTGTGTCCAGGAAAAAGTTTTTATATCAGCAGTTCCAAAAAGTTTCTACATGTTTTTTTTTCCTTTTCACAGTTTAGGTCTAAACCTGAGCTTCCATGGAAAAGCTACACAGTGTTACTTGGCTTGGGAATTAAAAGCAAACTTCTTGGGGACCCTCTGTACTTTCTGGCACACTTCCCAGGAAGGGACTAATCAGTAAAAAGCCATTCTTCACACTTGTTCTTTGGACTGTCCTTTGTGACCTATTTTCTTGACTAATCCTGTGATTTTTATCCTAGCCAATACCAAATTGCCTCTGTTTCTGGCTGCTCCTGGCCAGCCCTATTACTCTGAGCTCCCAGCAAAAGTCTTAGGGGGGAGTGTGGAATTTTGAGTGATTTCTCTTGCTCCAATGTCTTTGCAAACTCCAAGGACAGTATAAGTAACACCAAAATGCAAGAGCAGCAGCCTCCTCTGTATTGCTAAATGACGGCTCCTGCAGATGGGGTCTTGTCTAAAAGATAAAATACAATAAGGTTGATCTGTGTTGATGATGTTGAGGTTTCTAGTACTGAAAGCAAACCCTTTGTAATAAGCTTTAGTGATGGTCTGTGAAGGTTTTTTTTGTTGCCAAAAGAGGGAGCCCTCACAGAATTATCTTGTCAATGGTTTGCTTTTGTGATCTGCTCATTAAAAAGCTCTGATTTTTATGTTTTTCTTACAAAACTTGGGATCTTTTTGGCTTAGAAGGAAAGAAGTTTATGGCACAGATAACATGGGTTTTGCCCTCTTCAGGTTCACAATGACCTTAAGTCACAAAGAAAGAAAATGGGCTTTTCATTTTCAGAGCTGTACAGCTGGCTGTTAATAAGTACATGATGTGGCTTCATTAAATAACATATTTTAGCATTCCAGTGTTAGAAATAATGACCCTGCCAAACTGGACAATACTAGTTGGGCACTGAGCTTAGTGTAAATGATACATGATTCTGTGTACTGTAATTTGGCTTCCATGATGCCTTCTGTTTATATGAGCTGGAATTATCAAAACTAGTACCTGATTCATCTCTTACCCATCCCAGAATGATTTTTTTTCTTCTGAAAGGCAGTGTTTGAGAAGGATGAGTAGGATCTTTTGCAGTTTGTCTGATGATATAAGGAGTAAATTAGTGCTGCCTTTATTTGTAATCACTTGTAGAGAGTCATTTGGTAAAATTTGGGAGGATTTAGGGAATTAATCTGAAACTGACTTTTACCTGTGGACTAGGTTCAAAGCAGTGAGGAATTACAGGCACTTTTATGAGTGTTCATCTTTAGGTGGACACTCGGGTTCTGCAATGGAGACTGCAACAAGTAATAAGTTTAGCAGACAGCCTGTGTTAAGTGCTGATTCATAGCTCAACCTCACCTCTTCCTGAGATTGAACAGGTTAAAGGAAACTCTGGCCAAGAGAAATGACGAATCTTTTAGCTGATCCCTGCTATCTTTTCTGAACCTGTTCTGTTCCCCAGACTAGCTCCCTTTTGAAGAATTTATTTTCAACCTAATGGCTTTTCTGACTCTGTGGCTCCAGCACCTAATTTGGTATTTCCTCTGGTTTGCACAGTAGCTCTTTTCTATTGGGATGTAGCCTGAGTGGATATGACAGCCCAGCCTTTCTTATCTCCCCCAAATCAAAGCCAAACTTACAAAATAGCTTAACTTCATGGGAGTTCAAAGCCAATAATTGGGCTGCAAGATTAAAAAAAAAAAACTTTGATTATTTGAAATCTTTTTTGCCTTACTATTCCTACATGCAAATTCAGAGGCTCCAGTGTGACCTGTTTTAGTGAGATTTTGAAGCTTAGGACCAGAGTCTCAAATATACATTAGCCCTTAGAAGGTGTTTGGGCACCTAATTCCTTCCTAGGTCAGCCCTTCTTGAAACATCGCATCCTCCTGCTTGGCAAGACTTGAGATTTATTTATCAGGAGTGCTGTACAGGAATAAAATCCTGCTTAGAAATGGATATTGATGCTTTGTTGTTAAAAGATAGTGTGTGAAGATGGCTGTGTGGTCATTGTACCACAATAGCAATGAGGGTCAGAGTATGTGTGAGGAGTAGATTGGCTGAGATAGGAAGGATCACATTTAGATGATAACTTTTCTTTCTCTTTTCCATTACATTCTCATTGGCTTTTTGAACACTATTAGTATTCCCAGTGCTGTACAGAAATATGCAGGAGACCTAGGGCAGGAGTTAACTGCAATCAAACTATGTGATAAAACCGAAAAATCAAGCCAGAAAAGATTTTATGCCTTTTAGTTAGAAGAAGAACATTCAGAGTTAAGACTGAAATGGCCAAAATGGGTGTTTCTGACATTTTATGGATTTTCTGCATAGGTAGTGTGCCTCCAAATATTGGATGCTCCTATATACCATATGTGCTGCAATTCCTAAGCAATACAGCAGATGTTTTAGGTGATCAATTCAGGACTCACTGGCTTTGTTTAGTTCTCCCCATTCCCAATTTTATATGATGTGAATGTGCCTGTCATCATAAGTAGAGGAACAGTTCCATATTTAAAAATCTGTGCATAATTCAAAGTTGACACAGTAGCAATGCTAAAATACTCCCCAACCTAGAAAATCTCATGTTCCTCAGCGTCCAAAACACCTAGTTAGGAGAAGCTGTAGCCAGTAAAAATTAGCTCTGTGTGTCTTGAATCAAAACTTAACTTTTTTTTTTTTAGTTTAGATTTATTGTATGAGGTGGATGAAAACTGGCAGTTCTGATTTCTGATCAGGGTGAGCTGGTTTGTCTGCTTAGTTGTTTGTAAGAAAAGTTTAATCTTATTTCTACATAATCTCCTCCAAAGTCAGCTTCCTAATGGCACCTTTTCATCTTCAGTCTTTGCAAGTCCTCTTTGGTTTATTCGAGGATAAAAAAAAGACTGGAACATTCTGTTTTGGTTTGGGGTTTTTTGTTTGTTTGTTTTCCCACTTGTAAATGAGCACAGATATGTATCTGATGGCTAAGACAGTGTCATAGAATCATAGAATGTTAGGGGTTGGAAGGGACCTCTGGAGATCATCAAGTCCAACCCCCTGCCAGAGCAGGGTCACCCAGGGCAGGTCACCTAGGAACAGATCCAGGTGGGGCTGGAAAGTCTCCAGAGAAGGAGACTCCACAGCCTGTCTGGGCAGCCTGGGGCAGGCTCTGTCACCCTCACAGGCAAGAATCTCCTCTTCATACTGAGGAGGAACATTTGCCTTCAGTGAGGTCTCAGCAAAGAGAACTTTCAGCCTTCCACTGAAGTCTCCAAGCTTTGGATGCTGCTCCAAAGAGTCTTGGATTTGTCAGTCACCACACAGGTTCTTCACAAGTGTTTCTCCTGTTTTTAACCACTGTTAGATATCTATCAGATAGCAGGTCCCCAGTCAATTGCTGATAGAACTGTAAAAGAGTGATAATTCAAACCAGTCACCAACAATGCTAATGAAAAGGGGATTTCAGACCTCTTATCTCTGTTCAATCTACAGGACAAATGGTATTCCTGATTTTATTAGTCAGAATAACCTGACGTGAACTGAAGAGAGGAACAAAACAGGAATATCTGTATGACCTCATTTCTTACGCAGATCTCCATCCCAGGCTGCTCTCAGGCAAGCTAACTCAGCTTGGGGATTTTGATGAACAAATCTTTTATCTTCTCCTTTAATATACCATGACATATTATGTGCTACGTATATAGCTCTCTTCAACTGCTCTGAATACAAATGTCTCTGGAATGGTTTACACAGTTTAAAGCACTTAGGTGAAAGGTTTGGGGTAAAATTCCAGATTTCAAAAGTGAGATAAAAATGTTCCAAAAAGTGAGATAAAAAAGTTAATGGATGTATAGAGCTTAATGCTACCTTGGTTCCAGTAGCTTCCATTTTATTGCTTTTAAGAACAATGCCAGAGACACCATCCATAGATTTTACATTAATTACAGAAGAGAGTGTAAAAGTGACCTTGGAAGTGGCTCTTAAGAAGCCCCAGTGCAGCCCTCTTAGTCTTTGGCAGTTCTGATACAGGTTACAGCCTGAGTGGACCTTGTTCCAAGTTCTCTGGCTTAAGGTTTTCAGCTACAGGGATTTAGTAGTGATTTTAGAATGTGCCACAGAAAACCACACCAAAATTGCTTCAGAAATGAATGAGAATGGGTCTGTTTGGAAAGCAAGATGGTTCTTTTTACCTCCGGGAGAGCTCACGCTCGTTGCTGCCATTTGACTTCTCCAGACAGTGCTTTCACAGGCTGTAATTAAACATGCAGTTTTTAGAAGAACGACGATTGGGATGCTCTGAATCATTTGTTAAATGAATCTGACAAGCAGTGGTCTGGCTTGGAAAAAAAAAATTGATTTTTTTGAGCAATAGAAAAACTAACTTACTGCCATGGATTGTGAAAGGAAACAGACTCAAACTGAAATTAGATGAAAAGCTTGAAATTAGATGAGACCACAAGAGCTGGATATATATAAATTTATATATCTGTCCATATATACTAGATCCTAATTTAACTCTTCACTATTATTTTGATCATCTTGTCTTGACATATACAGTAAACAAGGAACTTTGCACAGTATGAGGGGTAGGGAAGACTTTCAGATAAAGTAAACCTTCTAAATTAAATGTGAAAACTCACTGTTATTTGTCCCTTCCCTCCTGCCTGTCCTTATAGCAGGAATGTCTTTGGCTGTACTGGTGCCTTGACAGCCAGAACAGAATTGGGAGGGGTGGATCAACACTGGGCCTTAAACCCTGGGAGGTTTAAGGATCAACTTTGTAGAGTAGAATTAATGGACCTGATGATCCCAAGGGTCATTTCCAACCTGAATGATTCTGTGATTTAATAGATGGTTGGATCTTTATGGTGATTTCCAATCTTGATGGCTCTGTGTTTCTATGATAAGAGTGTATGAGTCACTTGGTTGCCTTTAAATAAATGTTATCTCTGAGTGGAAAAGGGATATATTTTGAGTGTTTGCAGAATACCTTCGACCACTGGAGCTATGATCTGGAAATTGCTGTGCTGTGTTCTCACACAGCTCACCTGAGTCTCAGGCAAACTCCAACACATTGAGAGAAAATAACACCTGAGATAAACACAACCAGATAATTCCCAGAAAAGCAAAGTAAAGGCAGAGAGATCTTGGAGGGGGAGGGATTTAAGCTCTAGGGAATAAGAGAAACTGGCAACTTGAGAAGCTGTATTTTCTCTTATTTATTTTCACTCTGTGGCTTAAGCATAGGGACTTGTTAACACATAATTTTAAAGTTTTTTTTGCATGAAACTGCCATCATTTTTGGGAAATATTCTATTCAGAAGAAATTTACTTGTGTTGCATCTTTTATATGTCTTCCATTTGTAGTGCTGTCCTTATGGAGGGAAACTACAAGAGTCCTGTTTCTTAAAAGTTTATCAAAGATGTGTTTCTTTTGACTGAGCTCAGGTGTATTAGGAAGTGCATCATGGCAGTGCAGTAATTCAGGGCTTTGTTTTCCAGTTAAGTGCTGCCCTGAGCAGAATCCTAATACATAGTAGGAGCCAAACCGAGTCTAAACACATGCTGCTTCCCAAGCAAAAAGGTATTAACTTCTTACAAAGCAGGACTCTTCTATTGAATATTTCTTGTTTCAGAAAATTTCCCAGTAGCTCCCTCAGAGTTCTAGGTGGGTTGTTTGGTTTTTTTCTTTTTTCACAGAATTACATATTTTTCAGAACAGTATTTTCTTTGAACCTGGGTCAGCCTTCTGACTGTTCTTGTACAACAGTTTGTGAAATTTAGTGTTATTTGACATGGAGGCAGTAGGATGACTGGTACTAGCTGGTGCAGTACTACTCAGGTTGGATGCAGATGTTGGAATTTAAGTCCCATCTTCAATAAATATTGAGTTGGTTATGCACAAACAGCATAACAAACAGCATAGGCTTGGGAGAAGACATCTGCTGGTCAGAGCACTCATAGCTGGATGTAAGGAGCTGAAGTTCAGTCTCAAGGTCCAAAGGGGGCAAAGCAGGGACATAAACTGCTGGATTTGTCCCTCTCTTACAGTGCAATCACAGGCTCCTTCAACTGCACGTTTAGTTCTGAGATTGTGTATGTTGGGGGTTAATCTGTCTCCTCTGTTATCTAAAACAGCCCATAAACAATGGCTAGTTAGTCAATATCCCATTACTGCTATAGGTAGATATGCTTTGTTTCTAATTAAACATTCATTGAACACTGTTGCTTGCCTCCCTCAACCCAACAAATGGTGGATTTTGAGAGTTTGTAATTCCTTTCACTAATGTTGCTCCTTTTCTTGGTAAGACTTAATGCCAATCTGAAATCCACAACTGAAGAGTGGCTGTGCAGTGCCTAAAACCATCTGTACCAGGTATAGATTTTGGCTGTTAATGGCATCATGTGTGGTCTGTATCATTTTTCCTGCCCTTGTTTATTCCTTGTTGTTTTGTTGTTTTTTTTTGTTTTCAAAATAAATAAAATGTAGAGAATAGTTTATTAGCTCCTGCTGCTTGCTATGTACAGTAAGACCTAATCCGTTGTTTGTGGCAGTACCGTGATCTCTATAGGCATTAAGTAATTGATGTCACAAGCACAGGATTAGAACCACAGCTCTGCAATTTACATAATAATACACCAAACGCTGAAAAACCTGCATGGTGGTTTGTTACCAAAACAAACCCTTTGAAATGCTGAGCTAAACTGTGGAAGGAGTAGATCCTGAACCCTTGCTGTGTAAATACATGGGCTTCGTTGCAAACACGCTCATCGCCACAGCCACCTTTTATGGGCAGAGCTACAGAGCCTCAATTACAACCTGCCTGTGGGGTCAGACCATGGAGAAACGGACCTGATTCTCTCCCTTCATCTCTTGCAGGCCCAAAGCTTTCAGGGAATAGCATAATAAAGCACAGACTATATTGGCTATATCATATTTTTCTCCCTGTCTTTACTGGGGCAGAAATACCAGTATCTGTGTGTGTGCTCCATGGGTTCACGTACTCTACACAGGCAGCAGAGTGACTAGGGCACTGGATATATCTCTTTTAACTTGTCCCAGCTTTTCAGGCTTGAATTAAGAAGGAGGATGGAAGCCTATGAAAAGGTGCTCTGAGTCAAGTTTGTTAGCTGGGTTCAATAAAGTGATTTGATTTGCTTGCCATGTTTTGACTTGGCTTAAAAAGAGGCTGTTATTAATTAATCAGTCAAGGATAGCCTTTTCCATCAGATCTGAGGAGATGCACTTTATATGCATCGTATACATCATAAAACCATAAAGTTGCTACAAATCTACCTTTGTGTTGTTTCACTGAGGGGCATAAGGGTGCCTTTTATTTTACAGATGAGAAAGACAGAAAACTTCAGAGTCTGTCATAGCTTCCATTGACAAAGTTAAGGATCAGTCCATTCCAAAGCAGAGATAAGATAGTCTTAATGACTTTTTATTGTGATTGCAAATACTTACAGTGAACTGATGGGCTTTTTTGGTTGTTGCTGTTCCTAGTGAGAATCTGGGTACGATCCTTCTGAGTGGTCTATAGGTAAATCAGGCAACCTATAGATAAAATACCAGTAGATGTCACTCAAGAAGATGTGGAACAAACTGAATTTGCGTGACCAATGAAACTGTGCACATTGCTAATGGCCTCTACTGCTCAGCCACTCGGGTTGCTCAGCCTGCCATGGCTGTTGCTTTGGGCAGTGGTCTCCTGATTTGGGTAGTAATCTGCTCACCAAGGCTTTGGGACTCTCACCTATGACTATAGGGTGTTTGCGTGCCCAAAGACACCTTGCATAGCTTTTCACTCTTTCTTTTTAACCTTCATGGCATTCATGTTCTTTCCAAATAGCTTTTGAGCACAACAGGACTGTAAAAACATCACACAAGAGTGTTCTGTTCTGTGAGATAAAAAGTGAAAGCTGGGAGAAGGAGAGGTCTTGGCTACTTGTTTGGCATCATTTCCGAAAAGTAAAGTACCACTGATGCTTTGCACTCAGGTTTTGGGAAGGAAATACACAAGTGTCAGATATTATCTACAAGAATATGTGAACTGGAAGGATGAGTAAAGTAGCTTAATGGTTTGGCTCTGCCTTTCATCATTTGGACATGGTTTTGATTCTAACACAGGAGATCAAGTTACCAAATATTGCAGCGATCAAATGTCTGTAGAGGTCACTGTTAAAATGCTTTAAAATGCTCATTATAGCTCTTAATGTGAGCAATAACATATCCCAAACCACTTTATAAATGTTCCACCACACCTATATTATCAATAATTGATTCCACAGAGTAGGCTACAGCAGATGCAATTTACTAAAATCCCAGTCAAGTGTCAACAAGCTGACTGGTTCATTTTATCATTATACCAGGCAACTTTAGCAGCTAATCATAAAGGAAGCACAAAATGTGAGATCTTGCTTCATTATATGAACAAAAGCCTGTGATTTTTGGACAGCAAGAGAAGGTTATTGCTTGGCATAACATGTTTAAAAAAAAAACAAACAAAAAAAACCAACAAAACAAACCCAATTTAAATCATCAAATTATCCACTTTACGGGATTTGAATTAGTAGTTTATTGGGGTCGTTACTTAAATAGAGATAAGTCTTGCACTCTGAAGGGAAGGAGGGTACAAGTACTGAAACTTGCAGTTGAAAAACTAGACAGATCTGAAATGCTCAGAGCTATATTTACTTTTTCTTTTTTTTTTTTTCTCCTAACACCTTTCTTTATCTAAGCCTTCATTAGGAAGTTTTTCCAGATATTGATTAAGCCTGAATATTTCTTAACACTGTCCAACAGACAAAAGGTGCATATCTTGTCACCCGCCAGATAGTTGGTGAACTCTTGCACCAACACAGTCAGTTTATAGAAGTACCAATTTAAAGTTGAGAGAAAAAGGCACAATTAGTAACAACTTGTGGCAAAGCTTCCAGGAAAAATGATAAATAAACAATGGACTTTGTTTCCATTTAAAACCCTCTGAGTTGCATAGTAGATTGGAAATGGTAGGGAGTGGCACCTGTTTAAACCACATTAAAATTAGATGGAAGCAATCAATAGCAGAAACCAGGATGGCTAAAAATATGCTTAGGAAGACAAAGTCCTCCTGTGGTCCCTGAGAATCTATTCCAGCTTCGTGGGGGTGGTCTAAGGCAGGGGATGTTCATGAGATGGAGCCTACCTTTGAGTTCACAGCTGCAGAAACTGCTGCCCTCAGAGTGCAGGCAAAAAAATGGCACAAACTCAACAGCAACTTTCTAAAGCTGCACTTGACCTCAGCTTTAGGCTTAGGAGTTTAAGATGGAGACTCAGAGCAAGGCAGGTATAGGTGCCCTTGTGGTCTAAAACCCAGGCCAGAACACCCTGTCTGCTGGGCCATGAGCAGAGGGACTGCTGGAGGAGAGTCCAGCACAGCAGCCTCGTGTGTGACACCTGGGTGCCTGGCAGCCACCTCCAGCTCTGCTGGATGCTGGGGGCTTGGAGTTAATGTGCTGGGACAGAAGGCAAAGGTTAAGATATCTTTCAGATCCTGGGTGCAGGAGGAGTGTAGGAGTAGGAAGATGATTTTATAATTGCTTTTTTTTTTTTATCACTCTTTCTGACTATATTGACTTTATACTTGACACAGCTTTGGCTGGCAAGTGAGGCCCAGATACATTCAGAATTAGATATGACTGGGCTCATTCTTACATGAGAAGAAAATCATCGGTTGCTACAGAAACAGCTCCATATCAGTCTCATGGGGCATCTTTGCATCTGGCTTTTTTTTTTCCTTCTCTTTTGCTAATCTGTAGATAAGAGTCAAAGCAAATGCAGCACATCCCACATCTATATAAAAGGTTGGAGGAACTCTGCAGAGAGCAAAGTGTGAAAGAACATCGCGGAGATAAGCTAAACTTAAATGAATGAGTTAATTTACACTCCCTCTACAAGTTTTTTTTTCTAGTTTTGCAACTCTCGCTGAGTTAATTGAGGTGAAAATTTAATGACACCAGTCAGCAAATATTTTAAAGACCACCAACATCAAGGAAGAGAAAGGAGACACTCAGGAAGGGAGTTACTAAGATAAATTTAGGAAACGATCTGAGGGGTGAGTTAGACTCTGCGTCGAGAAAATTGCCTCTTGCAGTGGAATAATAATCCAAGCTCACTTTCAGGCAAGTTGTTTAACTTGATAAATTAAGGAATTAGTTAAAAATAAGTGTATATTATGAGTGAACAGGGACCATTCTGCACACTTCAGATCAGCTCACCAGCGAGGTTTCTCAACTGGTTTTCTAAAATGCAATGAATTCTTGATGCTTAGTAGATTAATATTTATTGAGTGAATCAATGCTTAATTTATTAAAAATTTGCCTTCCTTGTATTTTAATATGATTTATTACTCATCAGTGCTTATTACATTAATTAAAGATTGTGTTAATTTTGTGGAAATGAACACGATGTGCTGCAGCTTTGCTTCAGAGCCAGTGCACTGTAGGGACTGTGCCTCCAGGTAGCACCAGCGACAGAAAACTGCCCAAGGTGGGAAGTGGGTGTGAAACTCCAGTGGTAGGAACCACCACTGGCCTCTTCCAGCCTTTGGGCTTTCAAAGAGCCAGCAGAGTGAAAATGAGGCTGCTGCTCCTGAAGGGTAGGACAGGATTAGAGCAGTAGAGATACTGTGGTGATCCAAAGGGTCTGGCTGTTTGCCTCTAGAGACCATGGTGGTGGTTCTCAAGGAATGCCTTTTTGTCAAGGTGGAACCCAGCCTTAGAGATACTGGAAACTGGCACCTCTCACCCCACCACAGCTGGTAGTCGTGACATTTCAGTGCTGAGGTTTTAACTCATTCTTGGGACATGAGGTTACTGGTGATTGGGATAGTCCCAAACATCTCTGCAGGGGGCAGGTGTCTGAGAAGTGAAAAATTCCTTAAAGGCAGAACAAAAAAAGCCAGACATCTTGTGAGATGAGCCTTTCAAGAAATCTGTCAAAACAGGGAGAGGGTGATCATGCTGGAGGGGGGCAACAGCTGCAATTTGCATCCTTCAGCACTGAAGAGAGAAGTGAACACGTAAAGCCCCGCAGCCATGATCCTTCTGATGCAATTATTTTATTAATCTTTGTGACACTTATAATGTCTCTCTCTTTAAATTCAAATTCTGCTGCTTTTATAGCTACTCATAAGTGTGTCTGTATGTTTGTTAAAAAAAATCCATCTAGTTACTAGACTGCTCGCATCCAGCTGAGCCCTGGAAAGAGCAGAGAGCTACCCCCCGAGATCCCAGACAGGCTTCAATCATCAGCAGCTGACTGGATCCAGAATTAGTGCTGTTTTGCACCTTTAAATGCACGGTACTGGAATCCACTTTGCTGTTTCCTCCTCTCTGGAGCTTGGGTGAATGTTCACAAACTTCCCTTGCCGAGCTGAATCAGAGAAGGCTCTTCAAGGTCCACTGAAGGTCAGAGCAGAGACGTTTCTCCTCTGGCAGAGCAGCGGGCCCAGAGCTTTGGGTGGAGCCAGTGCCAGGAACCTGGTGGCATTTCAAATCCCTTACAGCAGTTGGGTGTTAGATGCAAAAGATCGGTGCTGCTCCACTTAAGTCAAATAAATAACTTGAGCTTAAAAGTTCAATGCATAACACAGAGGTTTCCTGGATCTGGAGTTAATGTTGTGTTTTTCCAAGGCCAGCTTGATGGCAGTGTCCAAACAGGGAAAAAGTTGCAAACTGAACATTTAATTTATGATAATTGAATTTTGTTTCCCATTTTATTATCTTTATTCTATATGCTTTTGTTTTCCTGCAGTATCAAGTTAAGCTACTTAGGTTTTTATCTAATGTTTATTTTGACCCCAGTCAATAGACTCAAGTCAGGACTGGGGGCCAGTTGCTCTACGTGCTTTCCTCTCTATGCCAAATCTCTGCGTTTTGCAGCCTTCTTTGATGCAGGATATTTATATTTCACCTTTTTTTTTTTTTTTTTCCCAGCAGAGAAGCTTTCACAGAGTATAGGCTTTGGATATATATTTTCTGCTTTAGCTGTTCATTAGATATACAGCGTTTGGAGCTCCAGTTGTGCTGAGAAATGTAAGCAAAGCTTCTGGCCCAGTGGGTGCTAAGCCCTGGCATCTCATAGTTTTGTACGTACGGCTCAGGATTCAGGCACAGGATCTATACAGAATTTAGCTCATGGGGATACGTTTGTACACAGGGCTCCCCCAGGGAGCCTGCTTACCTTGCTTTGTTGCTCCCTGGGAAAGGAGGGTGGGCTGAGCAGCCCCCAGCAGAGTAGGGACTGCATTTCTGAATGGCTCTTGTGGAGGTGAAACAGGGGAGCAGCAGCAGTTTCTGTTCCTTTTTACCATTACCCCAGCACACCCAGGGACAGCCTTGGCATAATCTGCCCTGGTATTTTGTAATGAGGCAAATGGGATCAAACACACTGCTAAGTTCATTCTCAGAGTGACTTACCAGAGTTAAAAGAAAAGGGGTACCTTATGAAAACCAGACAGGAATGAATTCTCTCACATATATGATTTGTATTGTACAAGAGTTAAGGTACTGAAGGCCAGGAAGGTTTCACAAAGTGTGTTTTTTCAGCCTGACACTCCACTCAGCTTCCCAGCAGGCCACATTCTCTGTTGGGCATATAGCTCAAGTACATTCAGGGGATGATCAACTGTGTCCATACACTTTAGCCAGTGAAGCTTTACTTATAAAGAAATTATGGGTTTGGAAAGAACTTTCATCAGTCATAATTTTCAAGGAAAAGCATTCATGGTAGGGAATACCAAGTCAATGTTTCCTCCTCAAGGACTTTCAGCTGTCACCCAGGGAATACAGTGAATGCAGTGATGAGAATTAGATTAGAAAAAGATCAATAGGGCTGACAGTAAATGAAAGTAACACAGACATTATTGAGGAAATTAGGAGAGAAAAATTAAACTGGACAGTATAATCTTCAATGCCAGCTAGACACTCTAATGCTGGGCAAAGTTAAGGAGAAGACAGTGAGTTAGAAAGTGCTATGAAGAGGCAGTAACAAGTCTGTCTGTGAGGTGGGGAAAGCCATGCTGGTGATGGAAAGCTCTTGGCCCACAGAAAAGTGGAAAAGGATTAAAATTATCCAGGAGCACATGGACTTTAGCAGCAGAATACAGAGAGGTGATGGTGGGAAGATCACTTAAGACTGGGAACATGGAGTAGGCAAGAGCCTTGGCTACGTGTTACAGGAGAAGGGGAACCTCAGACACACCATCACCAAGGCATTTGCTTGTTCCCAGCAAAAAATTTCCTGACCTTCTCATAGTACTGGTTGTTTTGCCCTGTGAATGTTGCAGCCCTTCCAGAAACCACTCTTCTGTTGAAACTTGATTATTTGCCATAGTAACTGCCTGTATTTTGCTATCTGTACAAATACCCAGTGATGATCAAGTCTGGCAAGCTTTTGGAGTGAGAGATATCTGGTGGCAATGAGATCCACTGCGAGCAGCATGAAAAGAAGCTTTCCTTTTATCATTCTTGAGTTTGTCTAGATCCTCTCACATGTCTCTGAAAGGTTCACCCCAAGGCGATATAATTGTGTTTGATCACATACAGGGTATGAGTCAGTGATTGATATGAATAAAGAACTTAAAGTTTCTTGTCTTGGTTCCTTGTCTCCTTCCCTGTGGAATCAGAAATCACTTTTATATATATATATATCGGTCCATCTGTGCTTCTAGCTATCCATTTCAAGTATATGTTCCAAAAAAGAAATAGTAACACTTTGTAAGTGCAAATAAAAACACATTAAAAGGACCTAGCAGGGTTTTGTTTTCTTCCTCATGAAGTACATGTGAATCCCATCCAAAAGAGTTACTGTGAGCCATGTAACTGGTAATTAATTCTGCTATAAATGTCAGAACACTTACTTTGCAGGCCTAAGCTGACCCACTAAGATTAGTCCCCTTTTAACAATTCCTTTTATAATTTGTTTTTCAGCAAAAACGGCGACTTGACCTCCTGACAATAACCAGCCCTGGTAAGTGAGCTCTGCTGCATGGCTCTCTCCTTTTTTCTTAAAGAGATGGTTGTCTAAATGTGTTGAGTTGGGTTTTTTTCTTTCCCCTAGTCTCTGACATGCAAAATGAAAAACACTGTTCCCCAGAAAATCTTTCACGTAATAACAAGTGACAGCTATATTGTGCTTGGCAAAGCCCCGGGCAGTTATCCGTTCACAGAGCTGCCTCTTCAGACCTTTACTCTGTGAATTTGAGTGCTGATATTTCTTTAAGCCTCCTGGGGTTACAGTGAGCGCTGTGTCTGCAGGGCAGATGCCCTCGAATTCACAATGGATGTTCAAGTATCAGAGAAATGCAAGATTGACTTTCCTTGGTGGAGAACTCCAGTGGCTGGTGGAGAGAGGAGAGGGTGGCTCCCTGTGGGAGATGGGAGGGCTTTGGAGAGCCCCAAAGTGGGTTCAGAAAACAGATAAAATTGAGAAACTTGAAATAATCTGCTTCATAATGGTTTTTGTCATGTGCTTGTGGAGGAGATAAAAGGTGTTAAACTGGGAAGGTGCTGGGTTCTTGGCTATAGTGTGTTTTGAAGGTCTCAGCACCAAGACTGAGAGTAGGTCGTTGGACTGGTGCTCCTCTTGCATCTCAGCTCTTCATTTATTGCTGTATTTCTGGCTCAGTTTCTCTCCATTAACTACTACAAAGTTTGCTGCCCACCAGCTTCAGAGATACACTGTGTTTGAAAGGTGCTACCTTTATCAGTTTTTCAGATGTATGTCAGTATTAAGCCCTCAGGTTGGCTTTAACTGGGACTAATGAGTTCTGGCTTTAACTGGGAATAATGTCTGTGCAAAATGAACAGGTGTTATGGGAAGTGAACTAAATGTGACACACGTTTGCTTGGATAACAGTTTTGCATCAATAATCGTTCTGACACTCTAAATGTAGATATCATCTGTGACATGGTTTCTCCTTCAGTAACCTTGTTAAAATAATAAGAATTAAAATAAGGAGGAGGATCTCTTTGTTGGGACAGATGTTTGAGGCTATTGGCAATTGCATCACATTTTTGCATGTTCACTTTTCATGCAGTTTGCAATTATGTTAATGTATGCTCAGGGCACTTGCTGATAAAAGCAACAATACAGTGTGATACAGCCATTGTCACTATTCTGACTGTAACTTCAAGGACAAACATGGCACATTTTTCATTTTTCCTATCTTCAGCATTCCCTATTTCTAGAGGAAAGAGATCTCTGAAGGTCTTAATCATAATAAACACTCAGATCTTGGATAAGGGTTCTCAAGTCCACAGGCATTTTTTTAATAAGAGAAAAAGAAGGTTGGGGACCAAAATAACACAATATGATACTTTTCTGTAAAACGAATTTGATACATTCCTCATAATTTCACATATTCACTAGAACAATGAAAGGGTTGACTGAGTTGAGTTTGTGCATAGATGTGATCACAGAAAGGAGGCATGGCTTCAGATCTCTCAGTTTAATCCAGCAGTCTACTACATCAACAGCAATTAGCTGGAAGGATCAAAATAGCTTTCAATAATCACATAGGTAGACATACTTCAATAAAGGGGGGGGAGAGTTTTCCAAAACATGCATTTATTTCTGAAATGCAAAGTTCATCCTTTGATATTTAGCCAAAAATTGACAATAATTGGCTACATAGGAAAAAATAGTATTTGTACCATTATTATATAATTGAGAGCCAACAGTTTTGCTTTCAGTAAAGGCATTTTCAAAAAAACCTGATGCTGGCTCAGGCCAAACTTACCTAAGAATCTAAAGCTGAGATTTTTTGAAGAAGCTGGAAAAATTGTGCACTTAATTCCAATTGGAAAATGTCAACCTGTGAATTAAAGGGTGTGGTTTTGGCCCTACAAATGCTAAAGTAAAATAAAATAAATCATAGTCTTGAGGCTTTTATTTGTCTTTGGTGACTGCAGCTTTAAAGTATTAGATGCTTTGAGTCCTAGCCCTGAGATCTGATATCAACAGTCTGCTTTTCGAGTGGTGAGAGTTGGAAAGTATAGCTGAGAGTAGGAAAGTCTCACGAGCAGCATCAGCCACCAAAGCCCCGTTGCTTAATTGTAACAAGAGACAAAGGACTTCAAAACCAAAGGTGCCCTCTGTGATCTGCACCTGTCACGACAGAGATCTTCTTTCTTTGGTGTGTGTTAAATCCTCAAACCTATGTCTGAACGTCTAGTCAGAAATGGCTCGGTGATCCCCGGCAGGTATCACAGCAGCTCTTCTTTAAGTGCCAGGAAAAAAAGATTTCCCTAAATTGATCAGCCAATTAATGAGATCAATTGCGAGGTAAAATAATGTCATTAACCTCGGTTATCAAGGGGTGTTGAGACACAAGCACCAAACCTTCAAAAGAGAGTTTGCAAAGTCCCAGAAACTTGCTGGCAGTCACATTGTGCCATGTGGCCGTGGCTGTTGCACCATCCCCCAGGATTCCCAGGTGGGTAGGAAGGTGCTGGACTTAAAAGCATATTTGTATGTCAACCTGAACAAGTCCAGATCATTCATCTGTAAGCTGGACTGAAGGCTTTCTGGGAAAAAAAAAAAAAAAGAAAAAAAAGAAAAAAAATAAGAAGGGGAAAAAAAAAGACCAAAAAAAAGAGGAAAAAATGCAGCATCTGAGAGCTGGAGCTCCAGCTGCACATTGTGTATGCAGCATACAGAGCTGACCCATTCCAGTGCCCCTAAGAAGACAGCCATGGAAAGCTCCACAACGTGCCCCAGACTAGAGGAAGTCTTTGCTTTGCTGTGGTCTCCAGAAACAGCCGGCCACAAATGATGCATAAGCTGGGAGTGAGCCAGGCTCCCTCATGCTTAAATATATTCCTTTGAAGTAACTGACACCCATGTAAAATGTGGAGGGGAGTTCAGTGCTCTGCCTTACTGCTGAGTAGCTGGAGGAATGGTAAGTTAAATTTATCAATGCTCTGCCACACTCCTTTCTTCTTGCCCCTTGACACACGAGTTACAATTAGTCTGTAATGCACTCCACAGTGGGGGTGTGGAGTTGGAGCTGATGTGAGCACTGAGGTGGGGGAAAGATGTTAATTCATTAGTAGCTGGCAGGGACGTGCTGGAAGGGTGTGGGACATCATCAGATTTAGGTTTTGGTGATTTAAATGTTCTTTAAGCTTAGTTTTATCTCTGCATTTGATCCAAAACACTCCCTTAACACTTCCTCCAGTTGACTGGGGGGTTTAGGACCAAATCTTCATGTGTGAATTCATTTGTCCTTGCTGATGGAGGATCTGCCTTTAATTTCTCCATTATTATATTCTAGTGACACTTGGAACATGCACAGAAACTCACATCACTTTTTGTGGTAACCACTCAATAGTTGCAAATAAGGTATCCCCGTTTCCATAGCTTTTCCATGGAGACAAAGCTTTTTGCATCTCCCGTGTTTACGATAATAATGCAGCTCTCCAATTTCTCAGCAAGGTAAGTTCATCTCCCACTGAAGTATTTTTTAATTATTGATACCATAAATGGAAGTGTGTTGGAAACTATTGGCTTTGAAAATAGCTAACATGTGATATTATCCAAGAACCATCAGGAAAATTCTTTTGAAATTCTCTTTGATTCAGCCATCCTTAGGGCTTTATCCGTCTCTACCAGTCTCTCTACTGCCAATTTAAAATAACATTCTCTTGAAATCAGTGCAATGTCAGGAGAAATTCATCAGCACTGTAGGTGCATGTTTCCCAGATGTATATAAACCTACTACATTTGGCAGCAGTAAATTGATTGCATTTAAAAAACCTGGGATAGTTGAATATTCCATAGTACCCGGCTTGGCTACAGCAGGGAATAGAAAGTATTTCAAGTTCCTTTCTGCTCTGTTTTAGGTGAAATAAAATAAGAGCTGACTCCATAATTCCTGCCTTTTGATTGACTCAGATTTTCCTCTGACAGTAGGAGAGGTTTCCATGCACGGCCAGAGTAGGACAGTCCTAATCTTTGTGGAATGGCGTTGAGATTTGATCAGAAATGTTAATGACTTTCTGTGAGCTCCCCCCTAATATTGAAGCTCTTAGGCCTTCAAACAGGGGGAGAAGCTCAATTTTAGAAGTATTTATCAGACTGATCTGTGTGGTGGAGTATTCTCCCCCTTTCAATATCATCAGTGTTGCCTGCTCTAAAAGTGTCTCCATTTCATTAATTTGTGATACGTTTCTACCCTGAATTCTTTTAAGGTGGCTTTAGTTTCTGCCATACATATTTTACTGCTTTAAATTATAGATACAGGACTGTTGCCTAGTTAATTTCCTCTGGTTAGGAAAATATATTTCTACTCTCCTGGAATTGCAGAAAGTGATATGTGGGATTTGCTATATTTTTTAGCTGATTACGTTTTGCATTTCTACGTATTACTGCTTATGAGACCTCAAGTCAAACTTCGTAAAGGAAGGAAAAGTTTTGTAGTATATTTGAAAGTTTCATTTAACTATAAATTTGACCACTAAGCCCTGCTACAAGACTTTTCCATTACCTTCTTGGATAGTCTGGCTATCTACTGCTTTCTAATTGAAGCATGAAAATAATATGAACTCAAAGTCATGAAGCTGTAAGACAGGTATTAGTAAAAATGATAGAGAGTAATAAAATGTGACAGAAAGTTGTTTGCTGCTAAAAATCAGGCACTATTTTTTGCTCGTCCTTATTAATTAACAGTACATTGATTTTGGTCTAAGTAAGTGTCAGGGGATAGCGTCAGAGTCTCCAGCAGCCCAACATAATTACTGTTCATGTTTGTTAGTGAAGCTTCACATGCTATTTTATTTGGAAAGATGGTGGAGAAAAGAAATTACTTATCTTTCCAGTAATAACTTGAGTTTTTTAATGCTCAAGTGATGGATAGGAGTGAAACTATTTCTCCTATCACTGAGGCTGAATGTTAATCCCCATTTGCACACAGTAATGTAAAACAATGTGGGAGGACAGCACCTCATCACTCAGCGGGGCAGTAGACCCCAGAGGGTTTGCTTGAACCCACAGTACAAGAATTTCTCTACCACACAAATAAAATATAAACACTAAGGTCTCATCCCAAAGCAAAATTCCCATGTTGTTGGTATTAGTTGAACCCTAAAATGCTATGAAGGAGTTTGCTCCAGACCTGATGAAACTGTAGCACAGTGATGTACTAACAGAGAGTGAAGAGGGAAAGTGTGGCCTGTTGGGGTTTTTTTTGTGCCATTAGGTTGATTTCAGCTGTCCTGAGGTTGATTAGGAAATCTGACTATATCCAATTCCTCATCTTTACTGGATCTGAAGAGCTGCAAGAATTTCCATTTCCTGTGATAAGAACTAATGTTGCTGTGTGTAATTACTCAGCCGTGCAGATCAGTACCTTCCTAATTCTTCCTTCTGCCTCTCCATGTGCTGGAATAACGGCTGCAGAGATGCTATACACTCACTGAACAGTGTTATTCTCTGTTCCCTGGGCAGTCTCCACTCACAGCATGGCCCAAGAGAATAACTCCACCCTGATCTTCCTGCCAGTCCTCTGACTTATCCCCTTCTCTCATCAAACACCATCTATATCCATCTCAAATATCAGAGTCTAGAGATCTATTGAAATGACACTTTTTTCATCCAATATTGAAACCATATTTTTTTTCCCCATTTAGTTGCAAAATATTTACAAAGTGTAAGGCAGTTTCATCCCCACCTTTGCATTTTCACAAAATGACCTTTTTTTGGGGATACATGTAGAATAAGTGATATTTGCAAAGTCAAAATAAGACTGCAGAGAAGATATTCTAAAGGCTAATCCATTACTTTTGAAGAAAAATATCAAGCTTTTCCGCAATACCTTATTATTATTCTGGGTCACCATGATGTTTCCATGCACCTTGGCATGTCCCTTTAATTGGATCCTCATATAGGAAGGTCCAGCATAGTTGCATTGAAAGCTGACATTTCTAACTAACTGACCTTTTCAGGCCCAGTGATACTCCTATAATGATTATCCTCTAGCATTGTTTGGACACAATACCACATACTTCACAGCACATAAAGAATATGTTCTTTGAGAACTATTCAAAATGCCCAATCTCAAGTTAGCAAAATGAGAAAATTGGGTGCAAACATTCATCAGAGTGTTATTGTGCAGGTATTGATTTGAATGCCCTTTCATTTCTCTGGGAAAAAGTGTTGTATTATGGAGCTCTAAATTAACTTCTCTTCTTTTTTTTTCCCTTTTTTTTTTTTTTTTTTTCCCCAGTAAGTATAAAAAGGTCAAATTCATTCATAAGGCTGAATAGATTTTCAGGATATAAGCAATAAGATAGCAATCAACCTTCAAATAACCTTTAAAGAGACAGTATCTTTTCTCATGAACAGTAATTGATCTGCTCATTAAGTCACAGCAGACTCTTTGGGGCTCACCTAGGCAAAAATGTACAAGGGCCATGACGAAAGGATGTCAGCTGGAACAAAACTGGAATAAATCCTCATGTGGAAAGATAAATATTTTACAGGTTTGGCTGGGTGTAAAGCTGATGCAGGATTGACACTGCAACGCGAATTCCCTCACTTGGCTGTTACAAGGCTGAGTGAAAAAGACATAGAGAAGAGCTGGAAGTGTGAATTTGAGATTAGGGAGGATGACAATGATGGCATGTTCGCACGTGCCTGGTGCCTGAAAACGGCTTCAGCTTCCCTCCTGGATCTAGTGGCTGGTGTGGGAGGATGCTCGCTGCAGATGTACCCATGGGGGATGTAGAGAGAGGGGAACTTCTGCAAGGGAGCCCACTACCCATCGTGGCTGGTTCCCACCACAAAAAACAAACAAGCAAAAACCCAAAATAACAAAACCAAGCCAAGTCAGGTTGTCAAATACTGTCTCCTTTGCACCATGAGCTCTGTTTGGATTTAGGGATATATTGGATAGATCATTTCTGCCTCAGCAGCAGTGAAACCCATACTCAGGCTCTTGTGGTGCTGAGTCCCCATCTGCTGTGACCTTCCCAGGGTCGGGGCTGTGTCTGCAGCTCCTCAGGTCTAAGCAGAGCACTGGATTCTCTTCAGGGAGGGGCTGTTTAGCCAGAGACTCGTTAAAGAACCAGGGCTGGAGTTAAGATGCCAATCGCAAATCAGTGTTCTGTCTGTGTCCATATTTCATTGCTGAATGTAAATCCACGTTATGATTTTAGTTCTGTTTTTATGAATCACACACAGGCTGAGGACTATCTGTGCATAATTGATTACAAGGAGTTGTCTTGGTTTTTATCTTTGATCAGGGTTTTCAGAAGCAGCAAGTATCCCAGGTGACGAGGCTTTTTATGCTGTAAATGTTTGCACATCATGCTTTCTGTTTTACTTCACAATGTACAGAATGAGCATCTGGTTCATTTAGAGAGAGGGAAAATAAGCATTTCTGTGCACAGGTGTATTGTGCTCCTTCTCTTTTTGCATAAGCTTGAGGAAAACGTAATTTTTTATTTTTTTCCTCAAAGAAAAGCCCCTTCCTTGGGTGTCAGATGTTTCTAAAAAGAATGGAAATCTTTCTTCAATTTCAGTGGCATTTTGATTTGCAAGGCTGTGTGTTTGGAAACAGTCTCTTCACTTAGGAATTATTTTAATTTTTTTTTAATTTGTTTAATTATCTGCTGAGTGACCTGAACAAGACTTGTGCAAATCAGTGTATTAAATCTCTAGAAGACAGTAGAGGATTATATTGACACGACAAAATGGAGTGCAGTGCAGAAATGCATGAGCTAGCAGAGACCTGAATAGCAGAGCTGTGCTGCTTGCAGCAGACTCACCAGTGTGGGTCCAGATGCCAATAACCTCTGTTAGGTGGGTGCTGTGCCTGAGAGAAATAAGCCCTGACTCTCTCATTTTTGTTTCCTGTTTTGGTTTGGTTTGGTTTTGTTTTTTTAACTGGCTTTAGGGTGCTGTCATTCCAGTGCTATTGAATTGCACTTGGACCTGAACCTTGGCTTGTGACTCCTTTTTGTCCTAGGTGGGCACACACAGCCAATTGGGCTTCATTTCCATTTTAGTAGCACCCATGTATCCCAGTCAAAGGGATGTCATTGTGCTGCATGCTCAGGGTGACACCAAGTTGACCCTGAATAGCTGGTGACTTAAATAGACAAAGCAAGGGGCAGTGGGCAGGAAACTTGGAAACAGAATGTCAGAAATAAAAGATTATTTTAATAGAAGTGCATTTTATTTATGAGAAGCTACCCAGTGCTGTCTTTGTTGCCTTCTAGACTCCCATGCCTCTTTGCTACCCCTTTTCTCCAGTTTCTGATGTAACAGAAAATAGCAAACCAGTGGTGATTATAGAGCTACAACAGATGGGACTGAGGAATAGGGGAACTGGAACTGAACAAAGGACTTTTTCTTAGCTCATTTGTTTCTAAGAATTGCCAGTGGGCTCATTTTTTTGGTATGCAGAGCATTCTGTGTTAAAGCAGCCAGCCAAGGTCACTGGGAAACCCACAAGAAAGGATAACCTGAAGCCCTTATTATTATTTTGAGCTTGTAACTTGAAGACACAAAGGAATTTTGAGGAGAGGTTTGAATGGGGAAGGTGTGACTGTTTTGTGAATTCAGACAAGCCATGGTGGAAAAGTGACTTGTTCATCACAGAGCTCAGTGCAGTGTTGGAGGGAGTTATCTGAGATGTGACTAAATGAGATAACGTGAGTACTGTTGGGCATCAGTATCACTGCAGTGTCCTTAAAAAGCAGGTGAAGGGAAGGTGAAGGACTGTTCACAGCATGGTCTGCTCCTGCCATTGCAGCCAGCTGTGGCATCTGTACAGGACACTGCACGGCGGGCACAGCGAGTGCCAGGACAGAGGGTGCTGGCAGAGCAGCAAGGCAGTAGGGGATGAGCTCTGAATTGGGACCTGGAGAGGGCAACATGAATTGTATAATCATATTTACTGGGCCGTAAGAATCAAAGTAAAAATAAATGTGTTCAAATTATCTGGGAGACAGCAGGGGATTATATTATTCTTGATGGTTTTATTGCATTACCTGCCCTGTTACACAGCTACAGCCACTGTCCTTATCCCCTGGGGACTACTGGAAGGAAGAATTATCTGTAGAGAGTACTAGTCATTCTGTCCATCCTCCAGGCAGCCTCAGAGTGGTGGTAACTTCTGCCATGCTGCTGCCATCCCCTGTGCTCAACCCACCTGCTTGCTGTTCCTCCCAGGGACTGGGGAGGTGCAGGGCCTGTGGATGTAAGATGGATGTAAGAGGAATCCTCAGAGAGTCACTCAGACCTGCTGCATTATTGCACTGGGATCTGATCCAGAGAGCTTAAGTTGTCTTTCCCTTGGAGCAAACCCCTGATTGTTGTCAAAGACTTGACAAACTTGAGCCTGAGAGCAACTTCACGCGCCGTGTTGGAGTGGGAACCCGAGCTGAAGCCCCTTGTTCCAGCAGAGATGGGCTGGAATTTTCTTATTGAAGCACTAAAATAGTTTTCTATATACTATAAAAAAACTCCTGATTCAAGTTTGAGTAGCTGGGGTGGCTGCATTGTGCTCTGGGCCGGGCCACTTCCAGCAGCATGGCCAAGCAAAGACGTTCCCACCCCTCTGCCCCTGGCACCCAGACACCCAGCACAGCCTTGGCTTTCAGGATGGCCACTCGTGGCATCTCCACAAACCCTCCCAAGGCAGGAGGCAGGGTGCTGGGTGTGTTTGTAGCTGGCACAAACAGAGCTGCTATATCACAGTGCTGCTGCTAATAAATATCAACCGTATAGATGTCAGGCTGCCCTGGGAATGAATTCTCCCTGCAAAGCAGGCGGCTCTGCTGCAGTGCTCAGGAATTAACTGCAGGAGTATTACTCTCTTAAGGCTTTGTGTTATAGTTCTGTTTTCTTCACCTTTAACCCCACAATGGATTATGACCATACTTTCTCTTATAACTAAATGCTCTTCTGTCCTTTGACAAAACAGATTTGTGTCTTTTCATAGCTTTCTGTAGAGGGCTAATAATACATGGGAAAGCTTTACTGCCCACAGGAGATTTTGCCTGGCTGTAATAATAAGAAATGCTGTTGAAAAGTCATGATCAATGTTAATTCAGTTATTTTTCATTTTCTTTTTTTTTTTTTTTTTTATAATGAAATCTTCTACTTTCTGCATTTTATCCAGTGCTACCCCATGAATTGCTTGTTGGAGAGAGGGGTCATTGGTTATAAAAATGAGTTCTTGTTTTTCGTCCTCACACAAAAATAACTGCAATATTTTGAAATGATGAATTTAAGGGAGAATAAAACCCGTGGAAGCTTGGATGTACAAAAGATGTAAATATTGTTTTCCAGGTTTTATGGTTCCCAGATGCCTCCTCTAATTGCACAGCTAACCCTGAGTTTATTAAGTTATTTTCCAGAGTCAAACTCATTTGTAAACATGTCAGAATAAAAAACTAAATTTAAAAAACCAAAACCTTTGGATTAGAATTCTGGAGTGATAAACAAACTAATTTAGAATGTATTTGCATGTAATTTACATGTGCCAAAATAGGATTGCATACGGTTTGTAAATACAGGTCTTGAATCTATTTAACATTACAGAATAGCACAGAAGAAATTAATTGTGGCTTAAAAAAAAAAAAAAAAGGTTAAAATTAAAAAAAAAAAAGGCTTAAAATGGCCCATGTTTGAATGTGATTCAATGTGCAGAAACTGGTGAGGAGAGATAAGCACGCAGAGAAAGCTGTAAATTCTAGGAGCAACATCTGTAGTAGTTAGAATACTATGTTTTATAGCAATCCCTTACCTCCCCCCATGGACATTACTGTGGCATGCTGTGTATTTATTATTCACTTTCTGCAAGAGATGTTTTCCTAGCTCAGCCTTAAAACTAAGCTCTGTTTCCTTGCTATTAATGCTCAGCCTTGTTCAAAGAGAACACCCTTAGCCTCCATGGAAAGCCTCTTGGCCAGTTTGGCCCATGGCACAAGATAACAGTTCATCATCCTGCTTATTGCTGTGCTACCAAAGGAGCGATCAGCAGGTAACTCCTCCACTTCGCTGGGTATAGTCTCCATCTGGAGAACATCAGGTGGTCACTGTGAACCTTCCACCCTGAGTAGACAAGGCAGCTTCAGAGCAGGAGGTGGTCATGCAAGCCAGGGAGCAGCATTGGAGATGGGATTTGTAGGGTGATGCTGAAGAGAGGGGAGAGACTTGGAGAAATGACCACATGGAGCTGGGAAGGTCTGGTCAGGAGTGTCACGGGTGCTTGAGGTTCAAGAAGATTTGTGTGCTGGTCATTTCTGTTGTTGCACCTGCCAGAAGTAGGGTCTGACTGCCTCCTCCATATCTTCTTCACTCAAAATGCCAATGTCAGTGTCTGCTGCTTCAGAAATGTGCAGGACAGAGGGAACCATCACCTGTGGAGATGTGAGGTAGGAGGAGTGACATCAGTGCTGTCACATAGGTCCCAGGTCTTGCTTTGGCTACTTGGCTTCTGCTCCTGCAGTTAAAACTGAACAAGTTTTTGAATATATCCTTGCGTTGGATGAAAGCAGCCAAGCTTGAACACCTCCAGGAATGAGGCATCCACAGCTTCTGGTGGCAACCTGTCCAGTGCCTCACCACCCTCATAGTGAAGAATTTCTTCCTTGTATCTGATCTAAGTCTATTCTCTTTCAGTTTAAAGCCATTACTCCTTGTCCTGTCACTGCTTGATGTAACGAGGTCTGTAGAGCTCATTTGTGTTGGATCTCACTTGTTTTCAGACTTGCTGAGAGTAAGTAGAGATGTGAGGGTTTCCCCTCTGAATCTCTGGTTTTATTCTACTCTTGCTTCATTTAAGATATTTTCTTTACTTTTTAAAGGGAGAGAAAATAAGAGGGGAGAAAAGAAAAGCAAGCTTCTTGGAGTAGGAAAAAAAGGTTTGTTGTGTATTTGCTGCTCAGCATTTTGCTTGAGTACCATGGAAGAAAATTTATTACCAAGGAGGACCAGATGTCAGGAACCTTTCCATAATTTTTTCAGGTCATAATACTTCTACTTCAGTGTGCTGATAAATGTCTCTAAATATTTTCTACTACTTATCATTTCATCTCTAGAATAAATTAATTGTAGCTTTAAAAGGAAGGTTTTATTTCCCATTTGGCTGTGAGCCATTTTGTATGTCTGCTTTAAATGTTAATTATTAATTAGGATATAATCTATTTAAGTCTTTTTAGCTGTCCATTTCTTCCAAAGAAGGCATCTGGGTAAAACAAGAATGACTACATAGGTGATAAGTGAACCTGTTGCCCCAGGAGAAACCAGTTTCCCAGCACCAAGGTTGAGATGCATCCACAGTGGGAGCAGATGAGCTTCCCAGTTTCTGCCCACTTGGTGTTTGAAACTTAGTGAGTCTACTAAGGTGGCTTTTAGAATTAAATCATTGGTAGTAACAAAGCAATGTTCTTCTAACTTCCATGATACCAGAGTTAGTGTTGGCAGTGAATGGTCTTAGTGGGATGTTGGTGTTAGGTTAGGTGTTTTTAAGTTGCATTAGAAAGTGAAGAGTTGGACAAAACATAGGAGGTGATATTAAAAAAGAAAACAACATTAAACCCAGTAAGTAATAAGAAGCTTTTGCACATATCCCAGATGAAGCAAATCCTATATATGAGGATCAGTGAAGCTGCAGCACTGTCATCTCCTGCAAAATCTACTGACCACATTTGCTACTGAGGGGTGTGTGTTTTTGTATCATCATTCAAATGTTTAGCTTCTTGACAGATATTATGTCATGACTACCTCTGTCAACTGAGTCCTAAAGATTAAATGTGAGGCTGGCAATTAGCACCAGTGACCAGCTGTGAAAACATGAGCTTCATTTATTTCAATTATATTTTTGTTCAAATATTTGACTATTTTTTCTCTGTTTTATTGCAAGTTTTTAACATCAAAGGGACACTTTGGATCAAAATTTTGTGAATTTGTATATTTAGTTCTTTATTTGCCAGGTTAAATCCAACAAAAGAGCCCTTGTTTCTATGAAAAGCATCTATATGGACTCACCTATATGAACAGTTGAAAAGCTGGGCACTGATTGCATAACTCATTGGTTTAGCTTTACACCTTACCCAGCAAATGGCTGAATGACTTTGGAAATCTGCAGTGTGCTCCTGAAGCTTTAATTGGTACCATTGTGTTGAAGCTTAATGGTTCACAGATCAATGGCTGGTGAAGCCAGAACATTTTCTCCTGTATTTTATCTGTAACTGTTTGCTCACAGATGATCAGTCCCAGACAGGAACATTGTGTCCATGCTGATACCTTCAGAAAGCTCCCTCACTGGAGCACAGACACCCAGCCCAGATCAGATGCACATACAAAAACTGTAGTGAAATTACAGATACGTTTAGAATGCTGCAGTAATACTGCCTGATTTCCTTTATTGTAAGTCAAAGTGTCCTGTGCTTTTGTGATGTTGCTAAGAAACACAAGAAGATAGAGACAATTGAACTTTAGCTCTCTCCAGGACTTGGGCAGGCAGCTCAGGCAGATGGTCCATTTGGGATCCAGAGCCAGAATCAGAGAATCACAAAATTCCTGCCTTCTTTAAACCATGGCTGGCAAGAGTGACACTCATCTCTGATGGACATACCTTGGATGATGACATCCAGAAAGCAAGTCACTGCTTCCAGGGTTATATTTCATTATACAGGAGCTAAAATATCCTTAAGATAAAAGAATGCCCTGCCCCAAGTATCTATGCAGTAGTACTGACCTAGCTTTGATCTCTCCAGAGTGACATCCAAAGAGCCATTGCAAAAGTCTGCTCAGAGCACAAAAGCAGTCAAAAATGCAAACAGAGTATTTGAGAGTATCAGGAAAACTAAAGAACAAATTAGATGTAACAATACACTGCTCTCAGAATAGCTGGTAAGGCTAGCAGGAGTACTGGGAAAGACAATGAGGATGATCAGTAATGGCTTCCATCTGAAAAGAAATCAAGTAGAAATGTGATTTTTCTGTAGGATCTGCCACTTGTGTAAATGGAGCTTGAACAGAGTTTCTAAAGTTCATACTGGTTGTGGGTTTTTTTCCATAGTAAAAAAATACTTCAGCCACTGCTGCAGAACTTTATTTTGAACCACACAATGATGAATAAATACAGCAATAAATACAAGTTACTACTGGCTCAGGGGTAATAACAGGTTTATATTCATTAAGGGTGAAGAGAAGGCAATTGCAACCTGTACTATAATTTGCTTGAGGATTAAATTCCCACAGCTGTAGAAACTTCTTAGCAAATATTTGAACAGAAACTGTGTGATTTACTTTTTTTCTTCTTTTCTCTTTAAATAATATGTTTTAAGTGTATATCTCTAAAGCCACATCCCTTGACATGAAGCAAAACAACTTCAGCTAAAAACCCATTCTGTTTCAGTGATATGATGAAGAAAGCATTAAAAACTGCAGCCCAAATATTTAGCTCTAATGGGAATAGGGGACATAAATAGTATAAATAAAGGGAGGGGGACACACGACACAAAAGACATGAAGGAAAAAATCCACATGAGTAAAACTAAAATTTCTAGTTTCAGTGCATTTGCCAGGATCTCTTTCATTTGAAACAGACTAAAACTCCACAGGTTTGAGTTTATAATGATGATGGAGAAAAGGCAGATGTGCTCAGTAAGAGATTCTTTTGGTTCCTTGGGATGAAATGCTTTCAAGTCCAGTAATAACTGCAGAGGATGTTCTAAACTCTGTTAGGGATAAACACTGAAATCAGCAGGCTGAGACAGACTTCTCTTGTACAGGAGTCCTCGAGGGGCTTGGATCATCTCAGAGCCAGTGTTAATGTAAATTAACGTACCTTGGAACACAGGGGTTACCACTTGTTGTGCAGATACTCAAAAAGGCAACTCATGTGGCCCAGGTTAGCAGAGGTTGGTATTTTGACAAAAACCCCCAGAAACTAATTATAAGACGGATGGAAATTTGGTTAGCAAAAGTGAAACACTAATGAAAGGCAGACACCATTGAATGAGGAAGAGGATTTGTCAAACAATTCTTTTGGCTTTTGAGTTATAAATTTAGCTGCATAATCTTTGTAAAATGTTTGATTTAACACCTTACAACTTTAAAAAATACAGCATGTTTCAGATAGGTTAAAGATCAGTCAACTGACACATCTCACAAGTCACTCATTGTGGGGGAACCTCACCTCAACAGGGCTCCTTTTCGTGGGTTTCTTTTCATGGTACTGGGCCCAATGCTGTTTCTAATGATGATTTGTCAGTGTTTAAAGCCTCACTCTTGAGTGGTAAAAACAGATGTAGAGAGGTTAGTCATACAGTGCAGCCTTGATCTCTTGATAGGCTGGATCCGTTCACACGATCCATGTTTCAACATAGCAAAAAAAACAGATTTTTGCTTCTTAAAGGCAGGATTGCAGCTGAGTGCAGTTTGTTTGTCAAGTAATTAAACTGGATGTAGGCTGGGAAGGTATATACCCAAACCAATTATATGTATGTATGTATGTATATATATATATATATATATATATATATTTGTTTTTTTCCCCAGAATATACACAGGGAAGTAGAATGGATCAGAATGTCATAACTATATTTCAAAGTATTTTATGCCTCATCATGTGCTATTCTGGTATCCACTTACAAAGAAAAGTACTGAAGAATCAAGGAGTTGAGAAAACATTTAAAAATATCAGACTTTAAACTTTAGCTCATCAAAAGTGAGACAGGGAGGTGATGTGATAAGCATTGGAAGGTAAGCTCTGAGCCTACTGATAGCATGTGTGTGTTTTTTAATCCAGACAACCGATCCAAATGACTCTTTTACTCAGATGTGATTTACCTCTTGTACAGCAGCAGCCTTGCGTGTGTGTACGTGTTCATGCTGCAGAAATGAGAGCTACACTCAAAGCTTTAATGGAAGTTACGTCTCTGTGCACACAAAATAAGAGGTCAATTTGCAAGCAAGAACATATTTACAGCAAAGAACTGTCAAAAGGTATTTTGTGTATCTCTTGTAATCAGAACTAGAATCCCATGGCAACAGGCAAAGGTCTTTTGTACAGCATGATATGGACTTTAAAGTGTAGTATTTACAGTAATATTAGCTATACTGGGTGATGCATTTGCTGGACTGGTGTTCTCCAAGGGTGGCTAAAATGATCTGATATTCCTTACTATGGAGGGATGAAGTCATTGCTTCCTGAGTTTATATTCCAGTAGGTAAGTAATTTACAGCTTTGTTGTGCTCTGACTCACTGTAAAATGCTCAGACGCTGTCGAAAGGGGCAGAGTATCAGAGATAGATTTCTGAGGAGATCTGCCCTTTAGTCAAAGGAGATAAACATATCCAAGTGTTTCCAGGGTGTGATCAAAGCAATGAGTTATTGTGCTTGTAGAGAGCAGTATAGTTAGAAGAGCTACCAAGGAGAAGTGATAACAGTCAGAGTCTAATAGAGTATCTTCAGTTTTACTGTAGTTTCCACACAAGAGCAGAGCTCAGGAGTAAGATTTCAAATACTCAGTGTATTTTTTCCTGACTTTTAGGTGACCAATTACACCATGTAAACTAGTAAAAATATTTCACGGTGCATTAAGCAAGGAAGACATAACCAAGAGAGCAACATGGGAGTAAAACATAATAGTCTGTCTGCTGAAGTGCTGTGAAGTTAATAGGGCTCTGTGGACAAATGAGAAGATGCACAGAAAACCCAGAATGGCTGGATCAGGCATAGCACTGAGTCAACCAAAAATGGCACATCTGTTGTACCACCTTCCTCTTCCACTCTGAACAAGGTGTCCAGTGTAGTGGACTGCAGCTGGAAATCTTTGGGCTATGTTGCACTGTCCTAGAGAAGAAAAAGCTGTTGAAAGCATGCAGAATAAGGAGTGAGCAGAGCACGCTTGCTTTGGAAAGAAAATTTAAACTGCTCTTAATTTGGACATGGAATTCTGACAACATCTCGCAAAAGTCAAACTAGAAGTGGGGGGCTCAGTAATAATGCAGAAGAAAAATATCTTGCATGAAGATAGACATTGCTTGGTTGCTTTACAGGGCCTTTTTATTTGGGTGGTTTGAAGTTTGTGTTTCTCCTTAAGAAGGCAAAATAATTTAATGGCTTTATATTGTTTGGAGCTGAGTGAGTTGCCTGCAGGCTTGCTTGATGAGCAAAGTGACATCCTGAGGAAATGTACAGCAAATTGCAAACGAAATCCTTATTAGTAGTGGCAGTTACCTTCCGGAGTAGGATTGATTTGGAATCCCTGTAAGGATAGTGCTCTCCTCACCCAGCCACCTTGACAAATAAGAGTGTTTCTTAGGAGTTCATATTCAAGTTGTGTTGGTGGTAATAGAATTTATCTTTGAGATTCAAAACAATTAAAGCAAGGTCCTGAATGTCACTGTGCCTGAGAGGTTAATTTTAAGGCTACACACAGAACCTTTTTCTATTGGAAATGCAATTTAAAAAAAGCTGCCGCAACTGCTGATTCTTTGAGTGGTTATGAAGAGCAACTGGGATCCACAGATTGACAATTCCCCCAAAGAACAGCAGCATTCCCTGTGGGGATCCGTGTTTGGTCTCTGCTCAGAAACCCAGATCAACCTGATCCATCTCTGCCATACTCTGGAATGTGATGGGGAGACAGGGAGGACAGAGAGATAGTCTGGACCATTTCACAGCAGCAATGTGAGGCAGCAGACGTGTTATTTTGGAAATTTCATATGCAAGCAGCCTTGACAGGAATCAAAACAATCTGCAGTATTTGTTTCATTTCCCATCAGCCTGTGACTACTTATGTCACTGCAACAAGAAGTGAAAAGTACCAAAATGTTCATTCCTCTTTGCCCCATACAGCTAAAATATCCGATAACATTTACGCTGAGCATGCAAAGAGGCTCTGGAGTGGAGACAACTGAGAGAAATACTCGGATCTAATCCCAACTCATGTTGCTCAAATTCCGTTTGGATTAGCAAATTGTATGGACTGACAGAAGGAGATTTCTGGAGCAGAACCGTTGGCACTGAAGATATTATACTTGTTCTATACGTTTCTGAGGTTTCTACCTTGGACCAGCTCTAGTCTGCTCCTGGGATTTGAATGCCTGTTCATGGTTGGAGCACATCTTCTAATTTAATTTAATCTGAAGGCAAACCTTTTTTGTGTGCTCCAAGATTGCTCTGGGATGTGAACCACAGTATGAGAAGTGCAGATGAATAGGAGTCTGGCTTCAAAACTTAAAATGCCTTGCATGTCATAGGGAGGGAGTAAATGTCTCATTAACTTACTATTGACAAACACATTTCTCCCAAATTCCTTTTTAACTTGGTGCACCACCAAAATGCTCTCAAACGGAATAGGGTATAGTATTGTTTAATTTAGTGAGAGAAAAGTCACTGTTACCAAAGTAAAGTGACAGCTGTTGCTGTAATGAATCACGTGGAAAGGCAACCATCTAAGTATTTGCTGGTTTGTATATTGAACAATGCTTAGCAGTTATCTCTGTTGCTGGAAGGTTGGATTTCTGCACTTGATAAACAAGATGGTGTTGATCTTCAGATGTGAAACCATTCAGAAATGCTGTTAATACATCTGATTGTAAAATATGTGCTTGTGTCCTGAAATTTTTACTTTCAAGTATACTTTGCCATTTTAAAAGGGTCATGAATAATCAAAAAGGACCAAGGATACCAGAATCACAAGCTCAGTAGCCTTCTAAGAATTCACATATTGCTACCCTGCAATTTGGCTGCAAGCCCTGAGAGTCACATGCAATATTTAAGGCTTCAGTCTGTCATGAGATCTGTTAGGCATGTAAGCAGGTATTCTGCAGTATCTGCTTATGTTGCATCTCATGTATGATAATAGCCTGTTGTGGGTGGATTCTTGAGCACCCAGAAACAGTTTCCCATCTTAAAATTGGCAAAATTTTTTTTTTTTCTTCTTTTTTGCCCTTATTTGAATGAATAGTGCACTTGTATATGATGTACTTGCTATAGCCCAGGAGGAAAACCATGAGATACTCTGCCATTTCATGCATCAGTGCTTAATACACAGGGTGTCCCAGCACACTATATCACTCTGTTGCCAAACGCATTTTTCTTCTCAGGAAACCATTGGCATTAATTGGTGCTGGCTGAAGTGAGGCAGTAGGTTAGCTGGTCACCAGTCTGTTCCTCTAAACAGAACACTTTGGTTTTGAGGAGTTCTCAGTAATCAATTGATCTCCATTCAAGAAGGATTTGCTACGTATCATTAATACTATATTTTTTTGATCTTTTGGTTCCTTCTAGGCAAATTATTTTTGGAGTTTTTCCCTTTTATGGAGCACTTTTTTTTTTTTTTCTTTTCTACCCTTGAATTTCTATGACTTTTTACTGAACAGTAGGAAAGGTATTTTTCTAATTTGCCTGCAGTGGGGCTAACAGTCCAAAATTTGATCAGGAGTTGGATTGAATACAGTGGTAAGCGTTGGGGTTTTTTATTCTGTTTTTCATTCAACTGTTTAGTTTTGATTCCTTAAATGGTCTGCAGGGAGAGAATCTATTTGATAGAAGTCTGAAGTAAAGCCAAGTGAGAGGCTGATTTACCCCTGAAATACTACTCTGTTTAGCAGACTTGTTTGTATGACTTTTCACTCAGTAGCAGTCATGTCCTAGTTAGTGTAAACATGGTCCACCCTTCAGAGTTACTCTTTGTTGTTATAAGGGCTCTAGACTTTTACACACTAGGTATCACCTTTAAGGGTGTGAAGACCTTCTTCAATGACACACCAAAGTCATTACCTTCTGAAAAAGCTGATAAATTAAAAATGCCTGAGAACATTTCTTCAGTTTCATCACAGCATTGGTCTTTTCTTCTCAGTGGCAGACTTGAAAAATTTGACAGGATAACCTAACACTTCCAGAACAGTGTTAGGAGAAAGATGCTCCTCTGCATAAGAAGTAGAAAAGACATTGCAAAACCCCTCCCTCTTATCCATAATCCTGTTGGGGTCTGGGTTATTTGTTTTAATTTTAATTGAGAGTAAGCTGAATGCTGACAGGCAATTATTGCTAGCTTTGTAATATCTTTTCTAGGCTCAGATTGTAAATTGTGCCTTCTGTTTGTTTTCTTATTTGTGAATGAATTTGCAGAAAATCCAGTAGACCAGAAATTTCCAGTAGTGGAGTTTGATGTGTTAATGACCAAAACAGACACGAGGCCCTGGAAGGCAAAGCTGCTTCCCAGTGTGCCTCAAGTCCTCTCTGGAAGGAGAAAAGCTAGAATAGAGGGAAACCTAGTCTTTATGCCCCTTCAGTCCCTGGCCTTTTCCCCCAAGGCTGTCAGCAAGGGTGTTTTGACAGCAGGAATGGGATCAGTGCCACTGATGCATTTGCTACACCCCTCTGCCAGCAGCCAGTCCACAGATGGGTATGACTTTCATTCACCACCAGCTTGGGCTGTGATGGAATGGCAAACCTAAAGGTAAAAGCTGTCTAATTTACAGCCTGTGGACTCTGCACTCTCCTCCCCTTTCCTTTGTTTTAAAAGAAATACTGGAAGGCTGCAGTTCAGATGGCTCATTTGCCAGTTTTAGTTCTTCCCCACCCCGTGGCAGACTGCTCTGTAAGGACTTCGATATTGATGAGGGCATTTTCTCAAAGGCATCTGAGGCTTCTGTTTTTCAGGGATCAAAGGAGGGAATAATCTGGATTTTTGCAAATGGATACATGACCACATTGATGTGGTATCTTGGGTGAATTGCAGAGTTAATGTGCTTCAGCTGCTCCAGAGGCTATTCTAACACTAATGTGCTTTTACGCCTTAAAAAAAGTCCATGACCTAAATACAAATAGGAAATACAGTGTGATTTTACCATTTAGTTGGTGAGAGATGTAAGGTTTTCTGTCTTAGTCTGGTTGTTCATGTCCTAGTTTAGCTTTAGCCTTGTCTATTTTTTTTTTCTTTTTACTGTTTTCTGCACCCTGGCATTATAATTTCAGTCTGTTGATTCTTTGGTTCTGGGTTCACCAGATACTGAGGTCTGATTTGTACTCCTCTCCACCTGTTTGAATGGCAGTCAGACACCCCAGCTGCCAAGCACTGCACTGTTGTGCTCAGTTGGAGATTATGGTTGGCATCAGTGCAGATTTCATTGAGTTCCAGTGCCAGCTTTCACTGGGCTACCACTACCACTGGGCTTCTTATAGGTGCAGACACAAGCGTTTTGGTCACTTATTATTTTTACATTGTCTAAAAATATGTAAAAAACATGGCCAAGCAAGTGGTTCCTTCATCTGAATGTCCTTTATGAGCCAGGCATGCCAGGCTGGTGGCACGCAGTTGTGCTCTCCACCTGACATCACGTTCTCGTGCTGGCGGAGATGTTTGTGCTGCCCTTGGCATCCCTCCTCTATGTTTTTCTCTATCACTCTTGGGGTGGCTTTGGCAGCTGCACTGGCCAGATGCAAAGCTCTCGCCTCTTTTCCAGCACAGGCATGTGAGGTCTGTGTAAAAAGCTTCCTGGCAGAGAACTGTGCTTTTTGCCTGGCTCTGCTTTGCTTCCCCAAGATTCGCTCTTCATCCTGTAGATGCATTCTTGTCTGACCCACAACCTAGCACGAGGAATTTGGTTGGGTGGGGAGAGAAAGCAGCTTACCTAACTTGCCCAAAAAGCCCTGTTAGCACCCGTGTTTGTTCAGTTTCTGAGGTGTGAACAGTTACTTTGACATATAAAGAATTTGTCACCTCATATCTTGGAAGCACAGCAATGCTGTGCACCCCTTGAGCATCACCAGCTCTGTTAGCAGAAAGCTTGCAAGGACAGAGTTTTCTGAGCTTTAACAAGTAGTGAGCTCCTATTACAAATTTTCCCCCAATGGAGGTATTTTATTAGTCTCTCTTTTCTCTTCTTGAATGGTCCGCTTGTTTTCATAAAAAATGAAGGAACTTCTTATTTTGCAGGCTACTACCCTTTGTCTAATAGCTTGAAATTGTTCAACAGGTTGAGGAGTCACGGTGAGCATGCATACTCCAGGGGAAAAAATAGAGATACAGTTTTCCTTAATCTATGAAAATAGCCAGGACAAATTCAAGTAGGAAGTTTATTACTGACCTTTGCCAAGCTGACACTGACCAGGAGTGTTTGTTCTGGCAACAAGCAATATGCTTCAATATTTTCTTTCCAAAGTTAATTATTGTAAGTGTTCCTTTTGTTAACAAATAATAAAGATCCACCTTTGAAAGATTTTGTACCAAGTTAGTAAATTTGGTAGCCTAACACTTCAGTTTAGGATATTTTAGTTAAATAACCAGGGAAAAATCTGTCTTCAGGAACAGTACCTGTAGGAGATAATAGTGAAATCTTATGCTCCCACTAGAATTCAGGACTTAAAGCATTTATTTATTTATACAAACACAACAGTGACAAAGGAGATGTAACTCCTATAATGCCAGCAGGTGCCCTCACCTTGCATGAGGAGAATATGTGGAAAAGTGGGGAATATTCTGTGAGCCCGATGGTTATTTTTCTTTTGAGCACAAGAAAGACATGATGGTTGCTCTCTGCACTCTGGAAAATGACTTGCTGTTTTGACACTTGGGATTTGGGTTGTTGGAAATCTTTTCATGTTAGAGTTGGTTATTCACAAATGCTAATGGTGGTAATATTAGCAGTATACTTTGTAACTTGTCACTTTATAATCTCAGTGTGTAAGAATTAGGGTTTTTTTCATCTCTTCTGATTAAGAGGCAGTGATACATGACTAGTACAATGTGTGATTCAGTGTCAGGCTCAGGAATAGGCTGAGGGAGTCACAGCCTCTCTCCTGGACCTCTACTCAGAAATAATGTCCCTGATTTTTCCAGTTCCATTTTTCTCAATATTTTTGCTCTACCCACTGCATTTTTATTGTTGCAGATGTTTATAAGGTGCCCATCACAGCAGCATTGAAGTGTCACATGAAATGAAAGGCAAAACACTTCTAACTAAATCGTGCATACTCTGCTTTACCTCTAAAACTGTTGCTCATACTGAAGTTCTGATGAAAAATTGGTTGATTTTTCTAAAGATACCTGAGAGAATCACAACTGCTGTCACTGAATAACCAGATCCAAGATGTCTCATGTAATGAACCCACAGGAAGGATGTTCATATTCTGCTGGAGCACCGTGTCCACAGACCTTGAGCACTGGTAGCATGAAACCAGAAGGCTGTTGCTGAGGATGCTGGGCACTGGGGATGGTGATTGAGGAATATTTCAGTTAAGTCAATTTTACTGTATATAAAGATCCAAAGAAAACTAAGCCACTGTGTTTGATGTTCTGAGGTCACTGAGTTGCTAGATCACCAAGGACTTCACAGCTAATAACCAGCACTTCAGTTTGCACTGGGAACAAGACTGGCAGTCAGCAGGAGCCCCAGAGCAGGTGCAATATGCTCTTGCCCATTTACTCATCCTCTATGGCAGGCAGCCATGTCCTGCACCAGCTGAAGCTGCCAGATGTCCTTCGGGTCGGTCCCACATCACACGCATTGCAGTAGTCAAGAGTTTTACTTGCTCTTTGCTTTCTTGACTGTTCCTGACAGTGTCACCACCTTAGTCTGACAGTACAAAACTCCCAGTATAATTCTGCATGCCTCCTGGGGAATATCCACGGATACAGAGGACCTGTTTTGAGGTGCAAGTCTCCTGTTGCATGTTAAATTTTGCGTTTTCTCCATCTGACGAGATAGCACATTAGCTATCATTGATGTCTTCTTAGATTATTATCTTCAGTGAATCACTTGCTCATCCTTCATTTTACCCATGGGAACAGTAAATTTCCCTTTATCAAAAAAATTCCCGAAGTGCCCTCAAAATGCTATTTTACATGCTGTAATTAATAACTTAGCTTCTTTTTTTTCTTAGGCACCGCATTCAGTAGTGCTCCCTTTCAAGATGAAGGGGCAGAACTCTGCTCTACGATGCACCATTGTCATTCAGTTCAGGTTTTTCCTCTTGTGGCAGCAGTTATCAGAAGTAACATTTCAGCCCCAGCCTAAGTTATAATTTTCCGAGACAACTTCTGATTGTGGAGTTTGCCTGCTTCATGAGACAGTGAAGAACATCAAACACGTCTTTATAAATACCAGTTTTTATTTACGACTCTAATTGAGCTACATGTTTTAAAGTTTTGTGGGTAGGAAGCACTATTGATCACTGGGGGATGTTTCTAAGAAAAACTACTACTGCAGAATGAAATCAGTCACTCTCCCTAGACCAAGCAAATTGGAACAGTGTTTGTTTAAAAGAAACAAAGGAAAGGCTGGAGATTATCAGGTGGCCAATTTTATCTTAATATTTGATAGGCTTTTTTCTTTTTCTTTTTTTTTTTCCACAGTAATTCTGATTTCTAACAGTTCACCTTTTATATTTTGGCCATGTTTCAAATGGTTTCTGAAAGGGCAGAGTTAAGGTTGCTTCACCTGCTTTATCCTGTGCCTGTGTAATACCCTGTTAGACACAGTCTTTTATTTTTAATTTTTTTCCCTCTGGGCTTTTATTGTTTGGTTTTGGGGAGGAATTTTGTTTTTGTTTTAATTGTTTAGGGGATTGTTTCAGTTTGATTTTTTTAATACTATGCAAATTCTTGCAGGGTTTGTTTGTTTGCCCTTAATTTGCTGATCCAGCTTCTTAAACTCTACTGTATTTTTCTCTATGAGAACATGAAGTGTTTACTCTGATGGCAACAATGCCTCTTCTCCTGTTGTCTCAGGTTTAAAGAGTAACAAGCTCGAGTGTATTTGTACTTTAATAACATGCACATCCCCTATGTGCCTATGCTGCAGTTTCCCTGATGGTAACCAAGGCTGCTGTGAATCCTCATTCCCCAATCTTTCTCTTCTCTTAAATGTCATAGCTGTCAGCAAAGGAGTGATGTAAAAAATATTAGAGCAACATTTTCTAGATTCTTCTGTGATCTGCTGCTACTCTCTCTCATGCAGAAAGTGATGGGAATCATTCAGCAGGGACAGCTTAGAAAATGATAGCAGCTGAATAAACCTGACTCATAGAATTAAATATCATGGATCAAATGGGCTTGTGCCAAACTTTCCCACTGGATTTAATGTAAGACTCTGACCCTTGCGGTATTACAAAAGTGGGTCAAATTTTCTGTGCTTGTACAGTAGGTCTTTTGACATTTTGCCAACGCCAGTATGCACTATCAAAGGTTTTATCATCAGCTGCCAAAGAGATAACGACAAGTTTTGAATTCCAATAAAGAGTGTAATTGAATGTATTGTGTCTCAAGAAAACCACAGAGGGGGAGCAGGTAACAGCACGTGTTGCACCGCTGTGGTGCTGTGAGGAGATCTGGCACTGAGGCTCAGCTGGAGTCTAGATGGCAAAGATGACATCAGAAAGAAGAGAATGTTATCCTTGCACATCAGAAGGCATTTCGCTGCCCCTCTCAGACCTCTGCAGGTACCAGTTCGAGACCACTCTGTTGTGTCCAGGAGGTGCAGGTGGGCTGCACTGGAAACATGGCACAGGGCTCAAAAGAGAGCTTTTCATCTTTGTTTTCTCCCCTTAAATACTAGAAGCCTTGTCTTGATCTTGACCATCTCACTCCTCTAATGTTAATACAAAGATTTTGCAATCCTTTGGTTCATTTCTTTTTTATTGGTTGCAGTCCTCAGCCCTGAAGATCCAATGCCTGTTCTTAGAGTAATCACAGTTCTCTCCTCCACAACCTCTCTTATGAGGTAGAGCAGATGTTTCACTTGCTGCAGTCTACATTCCCTAAGACTGAGTCTGTGACTTTGCATCTTTTCCATCTTGTCCATTTTGCTCTGTCATGGTGGTTCCATGAGTTGGTGAAGCTAGAGTTCTCACCACAGGTACTTTTTCCCCTTCCAGCATTAGTGGCGTGCCCACTTGTCATCTTAGAATTATTTATAGTGCTGCCAATTGCTTCTCAGCCTCGGGTGGGCAACGGGAGACCTGAGAGCTAAGAGTGAACCACTGCTGGATGTCCATCTCCCACAGCAGGTCTCAGTTCACCCAAGGCCATGGTGAAGCGATGACAGAGGTGCAGGGCAGCATAGGGGCGAGGCATTCAATGTTGCAATTGCAGAATCTTGACTTTTGTCCAAAATGAAACAAAATCGAGGCTTCTAAACTGGTGCTAATCCTCCTTAAAGTCCCGGGGTGATACTGGAGGAGATCATTTATCTGCATAGCTGCAGACGGGTTGCAGCCAAACCCAGCCGCTCTGGCAGTTCCTATAACTCTTAATTCTGGCAGTACAGAAGTTAATAGTTTAGGAAAATTTTGCTTTTTTCATAATTAAGTCTGTGGAAGGTAGAAATCAACAGTACAGTGCGTTTTCCCAGCAGAGACCGTAAATTAATTAGGAGCAATTTGCTGTCAGAAACAATTTCCATAATTTTAAGTAAAAAAGCAGAAAACTCGTTTTTATCCTGAAGTGATTTAACTCCTGTGAAGATGAATTATGTGAAATTGCGATTTACCTGCTCCTGGCTCCTGGTACCCAGAAGGATGTGGATGACAATTCAGGTGGTGTTCCTACTGCTGGGGCAGAATTTCTGAGAATGATGCTCTCTCCCCCCACCGTTCAGATCTTGACCTTTTCATAACAGAATTGTCTTTGACACTTGCAAATTCCTGTCAGGAGATAATGAACAAATTGCAGTGCTAATCGAACATAGGCCTTCTCTAGGCTTTTGCCTGGTAGTCACGCAGCAAAGGTCACAGTCTAACTAATGAGGGCTTTGGGTGATACCTACACAATATGTGGGCTTTTCTGAAAGGCCAGAATTTATGGGTGCCACTTGGGGACAATTCAGCTATCACAAGCATCTTAGAAGTACAGGAAGGAATGATCCATCCATCACGAAAGCCCCATTATTGGACTTAAACACTCAGCCTCATATGCATAATAGCCAGACCTTGGGCTTCTCAAAAAGGCTTCAGTGTCATTATGATAGATCCTCCTCCCTGTTTACCGGGAAGAATGAACATGAGATGGTCCATTGTGGCATTTAGTATTTCAGCCCATCAGGATTTTAGGGTGATTTGCAGATATCGAGTCACTGGGATCCTGATTTAAATGAAGGGAACATTTGCAGAATCGTAAATTTGTCCTATGAAGTCTATTATATGGATACCTTTCTGCAGCTGATAAGCATTAAAAAATTTACTGCTTCACACTTGCATTTTATCCCTTTTTTTGCTGGCCTTTTCAGGTGTGAATATATTTATTAGTCGTTTCTTTCTTTGCTGATGTACAATTAAAGCAGTCTGACCTCTAGCTGCCAAAGGTTTCACCAAAATACATTTTAGAAACTGTGCCTTCCAGAGGAGAAAATCTGCTGTATCATTAGTTCTTGCTTTAAAGTGACACGTACACTTTATTAAAACTCTTCCTAAATATGTAGAAATTACAGGCTGGAGATGAAAAGGCCCTGGAAGATAAATTGGGGTACTATCCTCAAAATCTGCAAGTTACCTGCAGAATATTAAACCAGCCTGGAGAATGGTAACGCAGCAGTGCTGCTCAGCTTCTTTCTCAGTGTGCTAGCACCAGATTGCAATTGAAGCAATTCCATTTGGGCTGGTCTCAATCCATTTCCATTGCAGCCAGCCTGATGCTGTTTCCTCTCATAAAAGGTCTGTAGGATGCCATGTGCAGTTCAGCAGCTGCCGCATCTCGGTGGCGGGTGAAGCGATCCCTCCGTAGAGTTGATGTATCAGTTTGGCTCTCACCCTCGGGTTCTGGGGGATGGAAGGTGCAACAGAAATGGATGTGATATCAATATTTTTGCATTCTAAACACACGGGCTAGAGCTAGAGCTTGAATTAGACTCGACAGCATAAATCAGAATCTACATTTCACACGACGGGGATGGCGCCTGGTGCGATACAGTCTGCTAAGTACCACCCAGCGTCGCTTCCAGATCTTCAGTGGAGTTCTGAGATGTGGGATTTGTTAGCCTGTGTGTGCATTTTCTTTCATATTTACTTAAAAATAGCTGGTTTTTTGTTGGTTTTGGTTTGTTTGTTTGTTTGGGTTTTTTCCTGTTGAATGATTATCTTGGAACAGTCTGATAACTTAGTGACAGATTCAGAACTGCCACCAGCTGAGGATTTCTGTTCCAGCAGAGCAACACTTGCTGTATGTCTGGGCACCTCTTAGCTTATAGAACTGCTGAAAGGCAATGAAGACACCCTCTCCTGGTCATCTACTGAATGCACTCGTTTCCTTTTAAATAAGCTTGCAGCCCTGTCTGGTTTTGTTTTTATTTAAGACTGTTTGGAAATCAGTGATCATTTGAACTTGGAGTCTGAGATGGTGACATGAGATATCTCTTTCAAAGTGGCATCGCCATGTGCATCAGATTCCTGGTCCAAGGAAGTCATGCTGGATATGATAAGTCTGGGCACACTGGTTCCTGCAGTGAGAAGCATCTTGTGTAACAGGGCTTGAACACTGCTACCCAGATCAAAAGCTGAATGACTGTTTAAAAAGCTGAATTATCTGTTTGATTTGTGTTGGGATTTTTTTTTGTCATTCAGCACAAGGTGCCTTAAGTCAGTGAGTTTTTGTTTTGAGTGACCAAGATCTCACAAATCTTGACAAAAACTGTTTAATAGGAAAATCTTCCTCATCTGTATCTCATATCCACTTCCAGGTCTTCCTTTCAGTCTCCCAAGTGTATGTATTAATTTAGAGCTGCCACTAGTTTAACAGCTTTTGAGTTTAATCTAAATTTCCAGTTAGAGACTTCTTCAAACAGAACAGGGTGGACTACAAAATATTAGATCAGTAGGTGATCTGGCATTAAAAGTTCGACTTCTTTTGACCAGAATTAGGCCAGTATTTGTAAAGTTCCTTGCAGTGCAGATGTGCCCTCTGCAAATGTCTGTTCCCTTCTCCCTGTTGTGCTCCTGTCCTGGATGAAAGGATGGCTGCACCTCTGGGGTTCACTGGGCTACTTGTGGTATTCTTATTTAAGCTGAACATAACATGTTGGAGCTACAACCTTGCTAATAATCCCAAATGCTGCTTGTAAGCACAGAACTCGATATGTATTCCATATGAACAGTGATGTCTTTGAGCAGGATATTTTGATGGATCCTGACCTGGATATATGCTCAATGCAATGTTCCTGCAGCCTTTCAGCAAACCTCTGCTAAAGCATTTCAGAAGAACTTTCAGGAGGTTTGTCAGGGCACAGTCCAGAGCATAGCAACCAACACCTTGGTAAAAGTGCTAAAATTCTGCACTGACAGGCGATTCTATGACCAAGATAGTCATAGAACTATTGGCTCCACAGTTGTTAATTCACTTTCTGGAAGGTTATAGTGTTTTGGTTTTGATTTTTTTTACTTCATTTTTCTACATAAGTCTTATTTGCTATTAAGCAGTTGAAAACATTTTTGCCGTGGAATAGGAGAAAGCTTCACACCTCAGGGTGCTAGGAACACAGTGATCTCTTGGTGCAGGTGTATGGAAGGAAACGTGTGAACTCTTGCAACATGAAGGTGTTAAATTTTATCAAATGGACTCTCCTGTAACCTCTTGGAGACCTGCTGCTATCCATTATAACAGAAATAATTTCCATCTGATTTCTCAAGTGGCTGCTGCCAGTGGGATTTAAGTGGTAGGGCCCTCGAATGGTTCCACCTGAATGTGCTTTGAAATGCCAGGTGGGTACTGGATTCTTCTACAGACTGTACTTTTGTGTATAATAATGTTAAATATAGTGTGTTCTTAGCCTTGTCATACAATTAAGAATGGTATTTAGTTAAAACAGTTCCCAAACTGGGAAGATGGTTGTAAATGAAAACATATGTCGCTGGGAGAGAGACTCGGTGAACTTAGCAGTGTCCTATATATTAAACATTTTGTAAAAGATTGGAGCTAGGGGAACAAATGATCCAAGTAAATGAGTAAAATTCCTTGTGTTGTCTGGGGGGAGGAGATACTGTTGGCTGGAATCCAAGAAAATGCTTAAAAGCATGTTAAACTTTAATGAGGGATATAGTCTCTTCTCTGTGGTGCAGAACGCTTAGGCTTAATTTTAGGCACATGCTTAAGTTCTTTGCCAAATTGGGGTCTAAAAAAGAGTTATGCTTTTGCATTTGAGAAGCAGGAATGATATCACATGACTTCTATATTTAATCACAACTACTGAAGGCAGCTGGGATTTTGAATACAGAATACTTAAAGCAAACTGTTCTTGATCAATCCATAGAGAAATGCTCAGAAGGAGAAAAAATATATACAGTAAATTTGAATAATGAACAATTTTGAGGAAATTGCAATCTGCTTGCAGACATTTGGAGAGCAGAAAGGAAGCTAAATTTGTTGAGTAAGTTACTTGCTGTGATCTATTCTCTTGGCTCTAATTAGAGGGAAGTGAGCAGTAAGGGAACCCAGAAAATGAGACTGCTGTGGACTGAAGTGCCCAAAGAGAAGGCTTTAAGTTGGAAGGGGTTTTTAAAGTGGATTATTTTTCCCTAAGTATTCTTTAAATAGGAGGGGGGAAAAAAATAAGTGCTTTGAAATGTTGGTTTGAAAGAAATGCTAAGTGTATAAACAAACAGCATTGATGCTTGACAAATGTGACAGAAAACAGTTGTGTTTTCTTTGGAATTCAAATCTGAAAGTTTGCTACCAGAGTTAACCATATCAATTAACAGCTGACAACGTTGTAATGTTTTAATGTTAAGGTTTATTACTGTATTACCTCAGTATTTTCATTGGCTACTTCAGCTGGGTCTTGCACCTTAGTTGCATTTTGTTCACAATATGGCAACTTGTTCTGTGTTTGAGCACTACATGACTGATGGCTGCTGTGTGAAATACTGAATGATAACAATTGTCTGTTCTAAAGCTTCCGGACATCAAATGCAGGGTCATACCTGGAAACTATTAAATTCATACCTGGAAACTATTAAATTCAGACACTTCCCTGATCAAGCTACTCTTACTTCATGAGAGGTCAACAGTTACCATCCCTCCACACAACAAAACATACTCTTCCTAGGAACAGGAAAACTCATTTGTGGAGAGCAGAATTTTCTCAGGCTGGTGGTGAAAGAAAATAAACCTGTAGCTAAGGCAAAACAATCCCATATCTGTCTACTCCAAGCCCAAGGCATATTTCTTTGGCCTTACTCACTACAAAATACAGAGCAGCAGTGGCTGTTCATAAAAAAAATCCCAAACACCACACTTGCCAACTAATTAAGAGAGTAAATGGAACCTCTTCTGTCTCAGCAGCAGTATTAGCACCCCAATGTACCCCATGACAAGACAGCTCTTGGATTTGTTTTGTCATGTCTATCAGGGAGAAGAGTAAGGAGCTCCTACTTTACAACTTTAATGTTCAGTTAGTTCTAAGTTACTTTACACTTCTTAAAAAAAATTATTTAATATTTTCTTTAACCTTTCCTATGCACATGAAATGTATGTGATGGGCTGTCTGTGTTTTAGATGTTTCCATATCTCCTTTTAAATGCAATTTCCATTCCAAATTTCCATAGTTTGCTTCTCTTTGTGATTACTGCATCATCACTTTGAATTGTCTTACAGAGCTCTTCTTATGCATACACAATTAATTGGGTGTGACTGCAGTCTTAATACTGCAACTGGGCAAAAATACAACTGAGCATGCATTCATAAACCAAAAATAATCTGTCTGGAATTACTAGAGTTGCTTCTGATTTTACACAAGCAAAACTGATAGACTTTAGTCCAATATTTTTGTTAGTCACCTTCTAGCAGAAGTGATGCCCATTCCATCTTGAACAGTCTTAGGTAGTGAATGTCAGGACCTCATTCCTTCCTATTTTCTCTCTATACCGATGACATTCTTGTTCATGCCACTCAGATCCATGTTTTTTCCCCTTGATTTCATTCATTGTATTGTAGCCTTGCAGGATTGTTCTCAGGGTAGAACAGCTTGTTGAAAGGTGTTTATAATAACAATTACACATACTCCAATCACCAAAGCGTAATCTTTATCTTAATCAAAAAAAGGGGGTAGGAGGGGGCAGAAGAAAAAAAAATATACAGCACAAACTACTCCAAAGTTCTACTTGAGTTATTTTTCAATTACAGCAGGTGAAGCAGAACGAAATTGTTACAGCCATTTATTGATTGTGTTACTATCCATTAAGGTACAACAGAAGAAGTCCATCATATTGTGTAACAACTTAACTATTTAAAATAACAAAGGCTTCCTATTGTTTCCCTTTTTGCCATTTTCCTGACAAATACATTCTACTTCTATGCTGGAAATCAAATTCGGGAATCATAATGAAGAAATTCTGTATTCAAGTTGTCATTATTTCTTCCCCTAGCTATTGAAATTCTTCAGCATTTTTTTTTTCATTGAAAAATAGCTGAAGCAGAACAAAAGTAATGAAATATATTAATTATATTAATGATGTTTTACTGAAACCGGCTGCTTCCTAAAGAGAGTGCAGATAGATAACTGTAAGAAGAGATTCTATCAGTGGGTAGAAGATTAACAGGTAATACTGGCACAGTAGTAACTTTAGCTGCTATGAACTGTTCAGCCATCTGACTGACAACCCTTTGAAGTTTTATGATGAAGAGCAAAGTTTATCACATTTTCTGAGGTGAGTGGATGCTCTTTCCTCAGGGGGAAGCTGATGGAAGTGTGTAATAAATGGCAGATTTATCAAGTGATCTTGCAGCATTCAGGTGTTGGGGACAGTGCTAGAGGAGAGCTCTCCACCAGCAGCAAAGAGGTTCATAAACTGGGTGTTACAGTGGAGCTTTGATGGTGTTCCTGCTGACTGGATGCCAGCACCCAGAAGCAATGAATATTGATCTGTCATTGCAACTGAAACACAATAGTTATTGTCCAGTCTGCTGGAAATCTGATGAAGCTCTTGAGCTGGTTGCTAAAACCTCCTGTAATTACTCTGTGTATGCTTAATAAGCACCTCTGCACCTTCTTTGCAGCCTGATAGGAAAGACTTTCTGGACCTGTTTGAGACTGTGGTAAAAAATGGATCCCTCCCACAGAAGGGAGGTTTTTCCTGTGTGAGAGAGAAATCCTGCCCCTAGCAATGCCAGGCACTTAGGGAGAGGGTTGGAGAACAGGGCTGTGTGCAGTGTTACCACTTGTCATGGGCTCTAGCAGATTTTGATGCATGGGATCAAACCACAAGATATCAAACCTCTGAGATCTTCAGTTATTTTCATGTTTATTTTCATGAGTTCTTACTTTCACCCACATACAAGCTTAAATTTTGTACTCAGAAGAAAAAGAATCTTAAGAAAATAAAGATGAGAATATCTGTATTCTGCTTCCACCAATGCTAGTAAAAAAATTACAAGGACAGAAGCCAGAGTATTCTCCATAGTATTGACCAGATCTTAACCTTGTTACTACCTCTTTTCTCATGTTCAGTCAGCAGACCATCCTTCCCTGGCACCAAAAAACCTCGTGGTGTTGTGACAACTGCTAACATAAAATATCCATTGCCTGTTGCTGTAATCACAACTTCCCTCTTGGAACTTATTCACTACACACAAGCTTCAAGTTTCTTGTGCCTACCTTCGAAGAAATTAGATTTTTTTATTTTAAAAGTCCATTTAAAACCAAAGCAAGGTTTGCATTCAGATCAGAGCATGGCTTTGTTGTGCAGTTATTTCTGCCCTAAAATCCCTAATGGTCATTTTTAAATTTTGAAATCATTGGAAAGTTTTGTTGCCAGTTCCTGCCCTGCTGTCACTGTGTGTTTGTGCTCATGCAGCCCTCAGATGTCTTTTATTTGACTTGTACAGTAAATACCTGTCAACCCCCTGAAGTTGTTTCATCAAAAAAACCCCTTGATCTCCATAATTGATGCTGAAATGCTCAATATGAATACCAGTTGTGTGTGTCAACGTTTTTTAAGATCGGGTTGAGAAGTGTTTTGCAGGGGAATGCCTCCTGCATTTGGGCAATTTGGCTGCAAAAATGCACTGAAAAAAAGAAATCAGCTGCACATCAGGACTTGGGTAAACATTTGCTACTCTTTGTGCTTTCAGATCTCTGGGGTATTCTTTCTGAGCCTATAAAGAGATTGAAAATTAAATCTAGAACACCTTAAAACATTATTGTGCCCATACAGGGCACAATAATTAGGGCTACAGTAATTAGGGCTAGGAGGATGCTGTAGAGGCTGGAAGACCTGCCTTACAGGGAAAGGCTGAGAGACCTGGGGCTTTTCAGTCTGGAGAGGAGAAGACTGAGAGGTCGTCTAATTAATGTCTATAAATATGTAAGGGTTGAGTATCAAGAAGGGAGGTACAACCTTTTTGCACTTGTGCTTTGTGCCAGGACAAGGGGCAATGCATTCAAGCTGGAGCACAGGGAGTTCCACCTCAATATGAGGAAGAACTTCTTTCTGTGAGGGTCGTAGAGCATTGGAACAGACTCACCAGAGAGTTGTGGATTCTCTGCAGACTTTCCAGACCTGTCTGGATGTACTTCTGTGTGATCTGCTCTAGTTTTGTCCTGCTCTGGCAGGGGGGTTTGATTCAATGATCTTTGGAGGTCCCTTCCAACCCCCACCATTCTGTGATTCTGTAATATATATTATTTCTTAATATTCCTCTATAGACATTAGGCAAAATGACACTTAGGCCATTGTCTTTGAGCTCAGTTTGAGTCTCCATTAGCGTAGTTTCATTGACTGCAGAGCATGTATTGCTGATTTACTTGGTGATGAAGTAGCAGGTCATAGAGAAGTTTGTTTCACTGAACCAGGAGATATCACTGAATTTGTTCTGTGACTGCCCATCAGGGGTTAATTTTGTTCTGAAAGCACATTTGGGAATGTGTTCAGGCAGCACAGCACACAAAACGAAGGCTGAGAATCAAAGCAAGCAGGCTATCTCTTCCCACAGATCTCACAGCAAAATTTAGGAGCTGAGCGATGCAACATGTGCATAAAAGCTTGATAATGTTTTTAAAACATATCACTTGAAATATGTTAACGCATATGTTCCTTCATTTAGAACTCTTTCAAAATACATAATTTGGCCCTTTAGCTTTATACCCAGCTCATTATGGCTCATATACAGAGAAACTTTTTTGAAATTGTCCCTTGGTCTTTTCTCAACAACAGTGTGACCTTTCTTTCCAACCAAAGTCCCTTCTCTCTTCACATCTCCCCCCTCCAGCTCTTTCAATGCCATTTCCAGTCTGGTGGCAGTTTATCCCACCAGCATTTGGAAGGGTGGCAGCTAGATGCCGTCTGCCTGAAGCAGGATTCAGCTCACTCTCATTTCAAAAGTTGATTTCCCATCCTTTAAATTTGCCTGATTGTCTATAATTTGTTCTTTTGAAGCATCATTTCATGTTGTCTGGTTTAGTTGTTTGGGTTTTTTAATTGTTTATATCAACATTACATAAGCAGGATAACAAAACTCCATTGTTACAGAATTTGTGGTCAAACAGGCAAATCCAAATTCCACATTAGTTTGACAAAAATGTTTAAATTCAGGTAGGAGTGCACACACACACACGAGCTGTATTTGAAGACCAGTCTAATTTCACAGTCCCAGCAAGATAATAAGCCAGTGGGCAGAATGGCATTTTCATTTCAACTCTGGAGGAGAGGCAGATAAATCATTGCTCAGAAGTTCCTTACATAAGGCAAGGTAACTCTTTTCGTTCCATATTTTCAGTTAAATAAAACATGACCTTTACACAGCACTGTGAATTGGCCTTGAGCACAGCTCTAGGTGGAATTACCTCCTCTTCCCAAGTATCAGATGCTGCAGGCTTCCAGAGACCCCCTTCCGCACGCACACGCATCACGGGGCTGATCCTGTGAAGTCTCCAGTTACTCAGATGTGTGGCTTTGTCAAATAGGGCTCTTTCCTGCTTTCTGAGTTTTAGATAAAGTTGCTCTCAACAGTTCCCTTTCAAGGTCAAAAAGTAATCTCCGTGCTTCTAGGAATATTCTATTTGCAGAAATTTCGGATGCTCTTACAGCTGATGGTTTTCATCAGAAATGCCTTGGTCTCCTCAGACACGAGGTGACCAGCTGATGCTGCACAATACCTGCAGGGAGCAGCGTTCTTGGTCTCACTCGTGTAAAGTGGGGGAGAAACTTCTGTTTTAATTGTCACTATTAGATGACTTCCCTGTGCAGTAGGGTCAGGAAGCCTGAGTCATGAGATTTTGAAACACCAGCTGCTGATCGTGGTGAGGGGAGCTGAGATGCTCACGCACTGTCTCGGACATCTGAGAGGGCCTCTCTGGGTGACCTGGTGCAGAAAGAGTGAGAATCCAGGGAATAAAGAACAAAACTGTTGCTGCATTTTTCTGCCAAACTCTAGCACTGAAAATTTGAAATTGGCTTGAAACAGGAAAGGAGCTTCTGCATTAATTTTTTATTATTATTAACAATAATAATTTTGTGTGTGTGTGATTAGAAGTCAGTTTTCAGAGTTTTAACCTTTCTGGTTTTGCCTTTTTTTTTTTTTTTTTAAATCAGTGGATTGGATCTTCTAAATTTATTTGCCAGCCTTTGATGTCTTGCTCCCCACCTTTGCTTGCAGCATATTCTAGCAGGATGTGAACAGCCAGAAAATAAAAATAAATATTTTAGTGTGCACTACAGCTCCATTTCTAATGCTCAGTAAACTTATCATGTTTTAGAAGTTTTATGTTTAAATAGTTCAAGAAATCTGTCCAACTGCACTTTCTGTATGCTGCTTAAAACTCAAAATACAGAAAATACCTCAATTCTTCAAGTAAATGAAGGCTATATTTTGATAAGCCAGTAAGCACGACAGCTTATTCTTTGTTTCCCCTACAGCATATGGGACTTTCTGTTTATTGTCTCCCACTAATTTTCAGTATTTTCCTTTGAGCTTTTGTCAGCAAAGGCAGCCGCTTCCCTCTGCAGTTTGTATTCCTGCAGAAAAACACCAGGTGAATTTGAGTAATTTCCTCTTGCAAGAATGTATTTGGTTTGAGAGTTTAGGTGAATTATATTCTGCTGATTAGTGAAGCAAGTGCTGTGCTCCATCTGCTAGAGAATGGGAGTGGGATATTTCCAACATGATGGATGTTGCTGTTGGGTGGGTTTGTAGAGCTTTGGTGACTAAGCAGTTCACCAGGGTGTAGCTGTTTCCTTTGGGTTGTTGTGAAGAGGACGTGCTCTTTCCAACAAAGAAAGGGGGGGGGATATTTTTATTACTCCCTCTCCTATCTTTGTTTTACAGATAGGAACAGGGAGTTTTACTGCACAGTCCTGGCTTTGTGCAAGACCTGCAATGAATGTGTTCAGCAGCAGGGGCAACATCAAGGCATGCTGCCCTTTTAGCATGAAAGGCAGAGAAATAGGGCCTGATACACATGGACTATGATTTTTCAGTTATATGTCAATATTCCGTGTGAGGGGTTGGGGTTTTTTCCCCTCAGAGCAATTAGAGAAGGTGAAGACAAAATTTCTTGTGCCCTGGTGGTGCAGTGTCTAACAATGTTTCTGTGATCCAAGTTGGCTCAGAATTACCCATTTACCTTTTTAGAAGTCTATTTAAATTGACAAATTTCCTCATCTGAGGAAAGGAGAGGTATTTCAGTGCTGCAGGACTGCTCTCTGGCATTGTTAGGGCAGCTCTAGTGAATGCACTCATTTGTTTTGATAAGTGGAATAGCTTGAAAGTGCCTCGTATCTTGACATGCTTTTCCTTCCAATAAGACCAAAGTGAGTGTATTTCAGTTTATTGAGATGACATCGTTATAATAAACAAAGGAGTCTCAAAAAGACCCCCAAACCCAGGCAAACTGATTACAGCAGAGAGGTGCAAGGATGTCTCAGTACTGAGCTGTGTTGAAATCTGTAGCTGTTTAAAAGTCAAAGGGATGTATTCTGCTTGGAATTAAGGCATTTGTTTTTCTTAAGGTCATACAAAACAAAGCAGGTTATTTGAACAAATGTCAGAATAAAATGTCTGTAATGAAACACAGTATTTACTTTACTCACATTTGAACTGTGACAAATCTGGAAAGGAAATCAACAGTTACTGCTCTCGTTAAATAGTCCTTTTAATATTACAAGTAAGTTTACATTGCTGGACCCATGTGTACCTTAATGATTCCTGGAAGTACTATGACTTGGCCCAAAGGAAAGCACAAACCTAATGCTCTATTTTGTGTGAATTAAATGCAGCTGATTAAAGCGAAGGAAAATGAAAAAGAATTAGGCGAAATAAAAGCTCTGCAGTAAAGCTTTTATTAAATGCTCACACAGTGAATAAAGAATGTGCAGGAGAAAATGAACCACTGATTGTTTTATCTGAAAGCTGCTTACTGCAGCCTCCTGGACAGTGAAACTCCACGATGGTTGAACCTCCAAGCAGAAGAAGGTAAACATAATTCACTTTGAATTTTGTAAAAGGTCTCCATCATTTATTTCTGAGGAATAATGCTGATGTACTTTGTTAGAAAAGGATTTTTAAGAAGGTCTTTGCATAAAGAGTATATGGGTAGAGTTTTGTGCTCAAATCAAGGCCAGGCAAGAAGTTTGATTCATAGATGTGCAAGACCAGGAATACAGTTGGCCTCCTGGTTAAGAGCAGCATATAGGGTACTGTTGCTGGGATTGAAACATCCTAGTTTGATTTTGATGTCAAGAAACTTCATTCAAAAGTGAGATGTTGCCTAATAACCCAGTGAGGCTTTTTATTTTGATGGAAGTACAAGAGAAAAAGCCAGGAGGAGACAGTAAGTAGGCAAAATTGAGGCCAAGAACATTAGTTTTGAAGGCTGTGTGGTGCTCAGGATGGACATTTACTTTACTAGAAGCCACAGAAGGGGAAATGTTAATAAAACTTACTCATAATGGTTCCTCTGGGGAACAGAGAAGAGCTGTGGAAAAGCAAGAGAAGTATCACCAGTGTGTGAGGGAAACTGTGTAAGACAAAGCAAATACAGATGGACAGAGCAGTAGATTAAACAAAAGTTGACTTGATAAAGTTGAGACAAAACATTGAATTAAGCTATGTTGTTTGGGGGGTTTGTTTTGTTGGGGTTTTTTTGTTATGATCTAAAATCTAAATGGTTTTGAAAACAAAACCTGGTATAACTGTCCTCAGGACACCTCAACATTTTGTTTGTTATTTGTTTGTTGGTTGGTTTTTGTGGGGGTTTTTCTGTTTGGTTGGTTAGTTTCTTGTTTGGTTTGGTTTGGTTTTTGTTTTTCTTTCTCATTTGTTTGTTCTGACTTGGTAATAAAACACTTGCAGTGGCAACATTTCAAATCCTGGATGGTTTCCAGTTTGTGCTGCTTTTATTGTACTGCAGGTCCCACAGAAGGACTGTATCACTCTTCCAACAAATTACTGTGTGGTTTTTTCTGAACAAAACTTCCCTCTCTTGGTTTTGTTGGTGAGTCAGGATTTTTGCCCTAAGTGACTGGTATATACCCAGCAGAAATTTGTCCTGCTTGTGATGAGGGTGTCCGCTCTGAAGAGGGCTAATGTGAGGGATAACAATCTCCCAGAGTGGGCTTGGTGCTCACAGTGAAACATACACTGGGAAATATCACTGAATGTACTGGTTTTATATATTTAGGTTCATTTTCTGTTCTTACTTACGCCTTCATATCTCTTATTTTCAGGTCATTTAAATAAGAGACATGTGGTGGGACTCTATCATTTAAGCAAAATTGGTATTCTGCCATCCATGAAATTGCATGGACACCTTCAACTTAACCCAAAGTGCAAATTATGTGTATTTCTCTCCTTTATAAAGTCAATGTGAATAAATGCTTAAAAATACAGGTCACAAAAAAACATTAAAAAGGATTTTTTTTTTCCTCCCTCCAGAGATCATTTTGTTATTTCCAGCTTTAATCTCCCTCCTTCTCAGCAAATATACTGAGTTGGATTGTTGTTGACTAAATAACAGGGGTATTTGCCACACCTGCCATCATTTTATTGTTTCAGTCCAGATGCTTCTATGCCTTCTAGTTACTCCTGCTGGAGAAGCTGCTTTCTTACCTGCTCCACCTGTACCTCCCTGCCTATTCTCCCAAGGCCAGGAAGATGTCTCCATGTGTTCCCAGCCTGTGACTGGTGTCACCACATTGCTCCGTAGCCTTTAACTCCACTGCCTGTCCAAAGGAGCCTGTTTAATGTCCCCACCTGATGGTTATGTTTCAAAACACTCCCACTCTTCAGGATGTGGGGCAGGGCTGTGTCTGGGTTTGCTGCAGGCAGCATACAGGAGGAAACAGCTTGCTCTTGCACTCCTGGTCTCCCTTAAAATGCCAGGTGCCTGGGTCCACATGCACTCAGGAATATACATTGTGATCCTGCGCTTTTGCAGGACCAAAAAAGTGTGTCCGTTTACTGTAAATTTCTTCCTTCACGTTAGCACCTAACCAGAGATCATGCCACAGAGTCTTTAACAGTTGTCCCAGGAGATTCCTGGAGTCGTTATCTGGTCCAATACCAAGCCAGGGAAACATTCCCTGAGTGTGAGGGACACTCCTCTAATCCTGAGGGACAGAGGTGCCCCATTCTCTGTAGCAAGTAGCCACGTTACCTTGCAGTCTCAGGTCAGAGTGGTTTACTCAAGTCTAAACTAAACTGACCTTGCTGAAAAAAAGAAATCCATTGCTCCTGCCTCCTCCACTACAGAGAAGAAAAAATCCATTGCCTTTCTGTTTTTTTGTTTGGGTTTGGTTTTTTTTTTGCAGCAGACTTTTTAACATCTGAAATTTTCTTTTCTTGAGACCAAACAACCTCACCCCTTCCAGCCATTTGCTGTGTGTCACCTCTGTAAACTCCTTTGCTCTCTTCTGCTCTCCTTGCAGAATACTTTGTTCACTGCTCCAACTAAGGCCTTATAAATGTTGCACAAAGTGAGCAGATGCAATCCCATGTTTAAGATTTGCCTCATTTGTAAAGTTAGATACCGTTGACTTGTATTGAGTTTCTGATTTAAAATATGCCACACTTTTTCTTCTAAAATCTTTCTCTCAGGTTGTCTTCTAGCCTGTATTTGTTCAGTTAGTTATTCCTTATGTATAACCTTGTCCTTATTGATCTGTCACCATTTTTTCATCAGGCTCTTTCTCCAATTTATCATGCTCATTTGGAATTTTAATCCTGTCCTACAATATTTTTGTGGTCTTTTCAGCTTGATACCAATGACAGAGTCCCTGAAAATGATGAAGGGGGAGGAACGGGATACTCAGTCTGGATAACTTATTTCCTAATTCTGTCATTTATTATGAATTGTTTGGTCTCTGTGAAATGCTGTTAGTAACCTGATGCCCATAGTACCAGTAAGATGTATGTATAGCTATTATTTCCTAAGGTACATTGTTTATGAAATATTGAACTGTTATGAAAAATTATGTAATGTCAAACCTGAAGGTGACAAACAATGGCAAAATACCAGTATGGATAGATATTCTGAGTCCAGCAATCTGGGCAATCAGAGCAATACTGGCTGTTTGCAAGGTTGGAGTGCAGGGAGAGCAGTTCCAGCTACAGAAAGGTTAGTCCCCAACTTCAAATTTCAAATTTTCAGAGATGGCGAGCATTTGCAATTTAATCTGGAGTAAGAGCAGCTTGGCTTCTCAAGATAAGAAGATAGTGATTCAATTAGTTAATATGTGTGCCTACAGTTAGAAATAGTAGCCTGGCTTTTCATGCTGTAACACCTTCCTCCATTTCTTCATGTAAGGTGACTTGCAGACTTGTTTCTGCCTACAGGGTTAGGATGTAAAATGGGATCTTCAAATAATCTGGGAAGGCAGGACCTGCCTGCTCTGTGCCATCTAGGAAAGCTTGATTTGCTCTTCTGGGCCTGCTCCAGGTCTTGAGGATGGTGCAAGTTGTATTAGATTTTTAACAAGGTAGAATAAGATGAATACCTAACAAGACCTGAACCCATCCTTACATCGTTTTAATGTGCTGTGGTTTTTCCAAGCCTGCTTGCTTCCCCTGCTTTTCAAACTGCTGTTCACATACTGTTGGCTAAAAATGAGCAAGGAAAAATACATTTCCTTACTGGTTGTGCCTGAATTTATGACTATTGAGCTTCCAACTTTCACTTATGGTCTGTCTCATATATGTAATAACACATTTTCTGCAGGTGATGAGGTTTCTGTAACTTGTGATGAACTGCAGGCAGCAGTTTGGTTTATTTTGTAATGCTTCTTTGTGTGTACCTGAAAATGGGTCATTTTTCTCCTGCAAGAATCACAACAGGTATCTCTGCAGGGGGACAGTGAGCAGTTGAACTACACAGGGAGGAGAGATGCTGCCATTAGGTTTACTCCGATTAAACTACTGCTGTAGCTGGAACAAGCCTAGCCAGATGTGGGCTCTGAGCTTGGCAGGTGAAAATTGTTCACTGGAATAAATCAAAAACATGATGATGAAGATTGCCCCTTTAACACGTATAGTGGGGGGAATGGAAAGCTGTCAGCTGTGGGCTCTGGTCTGGGAGCTGCAGAGTTTCTTTCCTTGCACGACCTTTGCAACAAGAAGTGTCAGACTTCCTCCTCTGTGTATCAGGCCAGTGTGGCATTGGATATTATTCCTGATGGAAAAGGATTATGTGATTTTCACAGGCACTGAGATAGATTCTCCTTTTTGGCCTGGCTGGAAGGTAGAGATAGCTTCTTTCTGCAGATACTGGCAGGGAGCAGAGTGTTCCCAGGAGAGCAGTCCCAGAATAACTGATCAGGAACAGCAGCTCTGACTTGAACTTTCTTTTCCCTTTCCATTCGTTTCTGTTGTTCAAATGTGCTGCCTTTGAGGACTTGATTCTTTGAGCAGGGGCAGTGGTGTGGATGGCAATGGTACGAGCTTTGAGAAGTCTGTCTGTTAACAAGCTCTTTGAAACACTAAGTAAAAATACCTGAAGGAACTTTTGGGATAGCATCCAATTTAAAAAGAGGTCACTTCACCCTGTTCCTACCTGACCATTCTAACATGGAAGTTTTTGCCCAAAATTTTGATAAATAGTATTTTGTCCTTAGGTCTGGAGACAAGTGATAATTTTCATGTTTCAGTGTTAAGCCTTAGTACCTCTCCTGGGTTTTATACTGGATAATAAAAGAACCAGTTATGTTTTTACTGGTTTGGTATTCACTTCCCATCACCATCCATCCCAGGGATCACATCCCATCCTCTCACACCTTTTATGTTGCCTCCTTGAACTTCCCTGGTCTGTCTCTCCTTTTTCTTCCTTTCTTTTTTCTTTCTTTCTTTATTTTTCTTTTGGTGTTTATAGACTCAAGCATTAAAAAATCAGGTGAGCAAATATGGAAGTTTAAAAATATGTATTTTTATGTATATTTGCCTTCTGACTTCTGAGAAATGTCATACAGAGAGCATTTTCTCAGACCTTGCAGAGAGCAACTTATTTTTTCCTAAAGTAGGTAACATCAGTTTCTGCTCAGAAATGTACATTTTTCTCTGGTGCCTTGGCAGGAACTTCATGGACTGGACACTTAGCTTTCAGAGAGCCAAAGTAAAGAAAAATGAGGGGAAAAAAATCCTTCTCTTCCTGGAGTGAAAGCAGAAATGTTTGCATGCTACATCAGTAGCTTCTGCTCCTTAAACTACAAACTGCACAGTGAAAAATGATCTGAAAATAAATGTGCACTGATTAATTTTTTTCCTTCCCTGAGTTACACCTTTAATTAATCTCAATCACTTTACAAAATCCATTTTTACTCAGATTTAGAAAGCATGCACTTTGACAAATAAATCTAGCAGCATGTGTACAGTGTTTGTGATTGTTTAAGACCTGTCAGCAAATGTATCATTGCTAATTGCCCAAGTTTCAACAAAGAAAAATACTAAAGTTTTAAGTTAAAGAAGTTGAGCCCTTAGATTACTGTATTGGCTTTAAACTGCTTTAGTGCAGTAGGTGGAGGTCTGTCAGTTTAAATTCAGAAATAGTAATTCCAAAAGGTGTCAATAAATGAAGACAGCATTTATAGGGTTTTTATTTTAATCCAGTTAGGCTTGTTCTTTAGCTTTGGTTTGGTTATATTTCTTTTCCCTATATCACTAGATCCCTGATGGACCTAAGAGATAAGTAGCAAGTAGCAAGTGAAATTCATTTAAAAATTTAGCCTATTTAGCCTATTTACATCAGTGAACCCCAGGCTCAGCTCAGCATATCCCATTCAAATTACAAACAAAACCAAAACCCAACCCAATGAAAGAAGTGTGAACCAAATGGTGCATTTTATTGCAATAATTGCCACCATTCCACCTCTGTAGTGGTGGAATTTAATTCCTTTTTTTTCATGCAGTTTATTCTTTGAATATATTTCAACAGGCTTCAAGTTGTATTTTCCAGTAATTTAAAAATACTTTCCCTTCTCCTTTTTGCTTTTGCATCTTTGCTAGCCAATCTTGTTTGGTGCTTCATCTAAAAGTTGCTGTGTGTAGACCCTATAACCCAAAAGACCTGTATCTCTCAGTAATGTACTTTTAAAAAAACACTTAGGAAGTGTAGGAATTTCAGAATAATGTAGCTGATATTTGCATAGCATGCCATTGAAAATGTATATTTAGTGTTCAACAGCCAGTACTTTACCCTGGCAAATGAAGGTAAAGGCAGTTCAGTGTGGTATGGTGCTGGGAATGCTCTTGTTCACACTGGGCATACCAAGAGTCTTAACACAAACCTCAGAATAGTCATCAGCCCCTTTCTCAGTTACACTGTGCTGCAAAAATAGTTACTCGGTCCAGCAAGCAGAAATTTAACCTTATAATGCTCTACACTGCAGCTAATTACTATTACAATAGTCTTAGCTCCTTGCTTTATTCTACCCCCAGATCATTGCATGATATTGGTGACTTTATAGGGAGATTTTATTGCATGTGAAGGAATACAAATATGATAATACTCAGACTGTAGCAAGAACTCTCCTTAAACTCAGTTTTTTACTAGTACAAGGACATAGGCAGAGAGAGAATTGCTTTGTTTTGGATGGAGATGACAAGAGATTGATTTTGCCATTGTGGATGTTTATCATTGGAAATGATTTTTTAATGTGTCTTAGAATTCTTACCTGTCCATGAAACAGAATAGATACAACATAAATAAAAGGTAATAAATATTCAGGCCATGCTATTGCTGAATGACAGTTGATGCTTTCAGTGGAATTTATGTATCCATCAGTGATAACCTGCAAATAATTTATTACAGTGTGCCTTTTGAAACTATGACATTTCGTTAAGTAACATTCAATTAATGAAATAGCACACCTTAGGCAAAACAACTACAACATGTGCCACTCATGGCTCCCAAAACTAAAGCCAGTCTCTTCAAATGAGACAAGTGAAAGGCAGTTACATGGTGTTCCAGGGAGCAACATGGTCCTTTCAACCCGAGGGTGTTTTGTCTCGGGGTGCAGACTACATGAGACACTTTAGCACAGGTAAGATGTCTTCGTTATCTAACTTACACTGCACACCCACTTGCTGAAACAGGCACACAGATCAGAAACCTGGCTACTGGACTCCTTCTGTCATCAGGGAGTTTTGTGAAACTTTTGCATGGACATTATCTTCTGTATCCTGGCTTGGGACCAGCAGCTACTACCAAAGTCAGAATGGCTAAGGATCATTTCTGCTGCTCACAACTAAGCCTGTTGCTCTTTGAGGAGTTTTACTGCTTTCCTGTCTTTTCTGTATTAGTAATGAGCCTTCTGTCCCTGCTAAGTCCCATATAATCCAAATCTTGTCTTCATTGCATCTCTGCTATTAGCTCCTATATGCCTTTTAGTTCCTGTACTTCTCCCATCTCAACTTCATCATCATCATCATCATCATGATGCAATCACCCAATGGCTTCCTGATACAGCTTTCCAAATTTCTTTTTTCCTTCTTTGAGATTATTTCCGAGGGGAACCACTATCTTTTCTTGTACTTCTTACCTGTGTCATCTCACAGACAGGCTGCTCTCCTGGGATGTTTCTCAAGGTGAAAGAGTCAACCGTCTCCATCTCAGCCTGCAAAAGCATAGTCAGATGAAAAATGTTGTGGCCTCAATATCTTTGTTAGTCATATATGTGAATCAGAGCTTTTTGTCCCAGCCATGTGAGTTTCTGGTAGCTTCAGTGGGCTTACTCATGATAGCAAATGCTACAGTCAATAGGAGGCATTTGCAGGATCATCCCCTATGATTGTAATCCATTTTAGATAGGGAATCTGTCAGCGTTTTATAAAGGGATGTAAAGATGCACGTGACCCATACAAAGTCTCTGTAATTAATGTTGCTCCATCAGTTGATTACAGGAGTTTATAGATTGCACTTTCATGATACATCAGTGTGTTTTACTATAGTATTGATGAAGAAAAGAAATAGGGAAAGTTGTGTCAAATCTTTCTTGATGTGGTAGCTCTTTTTGTAGATGTAATGTCCATCTGTTTTGAAACACTCCTGACAACAGAAAGAAAATGTCCCCAAGGTTTCTTTCCCAAACTCTAACCACTGCCTGTGTCTTGGACTTGTATCTCGCACGGTCTGTATATATGATATTTGGGATTTATTAGCATGGAGAATCTTTGCCTGAAAATTCCAGCAGGTGTTTCTCTGTGAACTTTCTGTATCAAATGGATGAACTGTTCAACAGATTGAAACAGAGGCTGAAGCTCACAGGACAACAATTCTCCCTTACGCAATCTGGCAAACAATGCTATAAAATATTACATCAGCTGCTGGCAGTGGTAGGTTTGCCTGCCTGCTCATTTACCCTCGCAAGTGTTCCAGAATCCTTTGTAATCCAGCCATTGCTATTTATATTTGTACTGATTTATTTAAGGTCTCTGTACGTGTCAGCAAAAAGTCACCAAAAAAAGAGCAAAATTAAGTTGGCTGAAAGCATACAGAATAGAGAAGAATCACCCAACAGTGGAGTTGAGATAGAGTTCATATACAGTAAATAACTTTAGAAAAGGGGGGAAATAGCTTTATTTTCAAGTCATCATCTGGAGCCAGAGCCTCTGACTCTGGCACTAGGCAGTTCCCATCAGAAGCTATTAAGTGCAGGGCAACAGGTATGTGGTGGCCAGAGAAGGCAATGAGAAGCTGTGACACCTGAATTGAGATCACAGAACTGCTCCTGCCTTTGTGTCTGAAGAGGAGGTATTAACTGCTTGATGTCTCAGCTCCTCTGCTGGCTCTAGTGGCACTCAGCTCTCAGCTGTTAAAACTTTTTATTTATAAGCTTATTTATAAGATGTTTTGTCTATAGAGAACTGTAATGATGCAAGGCAACTTTATTATGTTCTGAGGAAAATGCTAAGTTGAAAAAAAAAAAAGATGAAGGATTGTGTAGTGGAGCGCAACACTTTTTAGCATCGAGTCTCTAGGTCATTCTGAAGCAGGGATTTGAGTGGTGTCCCTTAGGATTTGCTGTTAGACATGCTGAAATGATCAATCAGGGGTAAAAAATGGACTGTTCTCATCTCATAGATCATTTCACAGTGAAACAGTTAAACTCCTGGCTGCTTTCTGAAAAACAGAGATCTGCATTAATAAGGTGACCTTATCAGAGCCACCCCTGGGGGGAAGGGAGGGAGAAAAAAGGTTGTGGAAAGAAAGTGAATCCTATTGTTAATCTTTTTTCAGGGAGACTTGGATTGCTGAATGCAAATTACTTTATATTTAAACTGTGTGAAAGCACAAAAGGTTCATGTCTACAATTGACAGTTATTTCATTATCTGACTCATGGAGCCTTGCAAATGGTTCCTAGTGTTAACTTTCCTTGGATTTGTTGTCTTTGTTCTTAGCAGATCTTGCAATGGTGATCATTTTGATTAATGTATTCAATGCTCTGGTTTTCCTCCCAATTCATGTTTCTTGCAGTAGCCAGCGTTCTGGCCTGGGTAAGGTGAGTCTACAAGGTGGCTTTAGTGTTTCTCCAGCAGTGCCAATCTGATGGGCTGGCTTCCAGCTGGAGATGAGAGAAGTGTGGAGGCCACTGTAATGTATTTTGCATGGTAGTGACTCCAAACGTAAGTTAAAATAGACTTTCATCGTCAGATGTAGGATTGTCTCAGCCACATCTGTCTGTGGCAGTAGAAGGGCACTGCATGGGCTCTGTGCTGCTGCAGTATCATCTCTCTATTGCTGTGAGCCCACCCCTGGGCTGGGTACACTGGTTTGTGCCTCTCTGCAGATAGGTTTAGCGTTCAGAGTGGTTCACTACATCCCAAAACTAGAGGTTATGTGCTTGTCTGTTTAAAAAAGCTACCATATAAGGGAGCTGATAAAAAGACTGGAGAGGGCCTGTTTCCAAAGGCCTGGAGTGAAAGGACAAGGGGCAAACTTTTTAAATTAGAAAGGAGTGGATTTAGATGATAGGTAAGGAAGAAGTTCTTCCCCATCAGAGTGGTGGACACTGGAACAGGCTGCCCAGGGAGATGGTTGAGACCCCATCCCTGGAGACATTCCAGGTGGGGCTTGAGGAGGCTCTGAGCAACCTGCCGTAGTTGCAGATGTCCCTGCTCTCAGCAGGAGGTTAGACTAGATGAGCTCTAGAGGTCCCTTTCAACCCAGACATTGCTAGGATTCTGTTTCTGTGATTCTATTATATTAATTGACGTCTTAATTTGAGGATGAAGGAGAATGTGTAGGTTCAAGTTCATCCTCCTTGAACACCAGTACTAGGTGTTTGGTGTATGCTACATAGGGAGGAGCCCACGATCAGTTCAGGAAACAACAGGTCTTCTTATGCATTACTTGATGGGCACCTCTGGGGGTGCTGGACCTCCACTGACCCAAAAGATGAGCTTCAATGAGCTGCTCGAGTTTTAGTATGTTGAAGTTCAGGGTAGATCCTGTCAGCCCCAGCTCTGCACTAGATTGAGTAGCATCATCAAACTTCAGTGCATCAGCGTAGAACCCAGTCAGGAAAATTGCTCGATGAATTGCCCCAGACACACATCGATACGTAGGCAAGTTGCTGGAGGCCTGCAGCTTCCCCTCTTTTCTTCTTTTCCTTTTACTCAGAACTACATTTTTATTCTTTCCAGAACTTTTTGGCATGTGTTGTTGCAATCAATCTGCCATTCCCTGCTGATGCCTCTTATTGCATTGGCTTTCAGAATCTTTCATCAGTGCCTGCAGCGTTACATTGTTCTTCAATCTGTGTCAAGATCCTACTCCTAAAACACAAAGACCTTGGGGGCTGGGCCTTAATGTCTTCACAAGTCACTTGTCTCCATTACCCTCCTTGAGAGTTCCAGCTTCAAGAATCTTATCATATATCCCAGGGCACATCCACTTGAGATACAAAGGCAGAGCCTCAGCAATAAAATCAGAAGATGTCCAGGCGTAACCACCTCTACAAAACATCACCTTGGAACTGTTGTTGATATGCAGGGGATGTGAAATCATCTGAAGCTTTGTGGAACATCTCTTTTAGGAGGAAAGGCTAAGGGAGCTGGGTCTCTTGAGCTTGGAGAAGACAGAGGGGTGACCTCATTCATGTTTATAAATATGTGAAGGGCAAGTGTCAGGAGGATGGAGCCAGACTTTGCTCAGGGACATCCAGTGATGGGACAACGGGTGCAGTTGGAACATGGGAGGGTCCACGGAAACATGAGGAGAAACTTCTACTCTGTGAACCCAGAGAGGTTGTGGAGTCTCCTTCTCTGGAGACTTTCCAAACCCACCTGGATCTGTTCCTGTGTGGCCTGATCTAGGTGATCCTGCTCTGGCAGGGGGGATGGACTCGATGATCTTTCAAGGTCCTTTCCAACCCTGAACATTCTCTGAATATTTTCAAGCTGTTTTGCATTTTAATAGGAAATCCAACATAAGAAGGATTTTCTGAGAAATGTTTGTTTGTGAAAGTCGCAAACTTGTTTTTTTCAGATTCACATCCTTGAATTTTTTAATCTCAGTTTTACATGGACAGCTATGAAATAAGGAAGGAAAGGTTTTGAGGGCGACTATAAGGGAGGCTGAGAGAAAGCAGTGGAAAGTTAGATTATTTTTTGCCTCACAAATCTTAAGTATTTTTCCCTATTTTCTGATCCACAGCAACAAATAATTTTTTTTTTCCTTCCTTTTTGGGGGGGCACTTTTTATCAGATGTTTAAATGACAATGATGAAAGAGGAGAGCAAAGATAGATGGGCATGAGCATCAGAGAAGAATAATAGTTGATGGGCACGTGAAACTCAAGGGGAAGGGAGTAACAGAATAATTCAAGCTAGGTCAATTGCAACAAAGCAGCGTTGTTCATTTTTTTTTAAACTGCATTTTTTTAAGTGAAAACCTTTAAATATTGTTAGATAAAATTCCATCAGGCTGCTTTTTCACACAAAATATTCACAAAGCATGAGTTTGGTATGTAACTGGACAGCTCATCCAACTGATCTCTTTGTCCAAGATAACATAATGAAAATATAGAGGTTCATCTTGCAAAGTGTTAAGAGAGAGGAAAAAAATATATCTGCTTCTGCTTAATTTTTGCTTTAAATATTTTTATGCCAAATGGTAGACTTTCTCAACACTATGACACAGAGCTCTTCTTCATGAACAGCAATTACAATGTTTTGGGCTGAGTTTTAGCTTAATGTATGAATCCCACGTCCTTGCTGTCACAAAATCCCCCTTTTACCACTTTTGCAATATTGCTGGCATATGTCTCCAGCTGTCTGTTGCTGACATAGAATTGCTTGTGATTATCTGATGCTGAGCTGTTCTGCTCTGTTTTTGTGTTTTTAATCTCTCCAACAATACCTGAACATGCTGTGCAGATCATGGTTATTGGAGCAGAATGCAGCCGTCTTTGAAATTTACTGTCCCACACAGAACATTGGGAATTCTTATCAGCCTTCTATCCAGGTTGAATGTGAACTAGATTTCTTTCTGATTCATAATTCACCACTGCAGACTGTTGACTTATTGACTATAACGTTAGCATTTTATAAATTCACAGACAAATTGCCTTGTAGGAGTGTCTGTGTGTATTTATACATCATCCAAAGGTTAAACTATAGAATAGATTTTAATTGCCTAGAGATGACTTGGTAAATTCTATCACTATGAACAAAACTGCTAAACTTTGAAAGTTCCATACTGAAACCCATGTTGCTTTCCAAGAAAATAAACTACTCATCAATACTTTTTGGACCATAGATGGTCTTCCATTAATGTTTATTAAATAGCATCCCAAAGACAGAGCTGCCAGAGGGATGTTGGAGGAATTGTTAAGACAGAGGAAATGATAATATTCTTCTTAACCTTCCTATAGGCTATAAGACTTTATATTGATCTTGCTATTCCATCAAGGACTATGATTAAAAAGAACCCCAAAACATAAAACAAATAAAATGGGGCATTCATATGTAAATGTTTTTTTCACTTCCAATTGTCTGAAAATCTGAAGGTGTAAAAAACCAAAACCCCAAACAAGACAAAACACACAACGTGCTGTAAGAGCAGCAAGTGTGCTGCCTGAGAATGTTTTGTCAGAAGAAACATAACCTGGAACCTATTTGAGGGATTTAAGAGTAAGTCTAATTATTAATTACATTTTTTGCTTCCCACTTCACAACACTCTTCTTTCTGGAAAAGTAAACTCCTAAAAAGTTACTGAAGAAAATCACATTTCCTGCAAATGAGCTGCATGTATGTGCACTTACAGTTGGTGAGCAGGAGCTCATTCAAAGTAGTTTGCTCTCAGCTGAAGAAATATGTTCCCCTACAATAGCCTGGTCACCTATAGGAAGTCAGATGGAGGATAATGCATTGAGACTGAGGTTGGGAGACCTGCATTCCTTTCCTGGGGCTTTTGACCCGAGGAAATTGTGTGTCTAGAAGAAGAGAAGGTTTTTTACAGCTGGAGATGCAGAAGGGGGGTCTGAACCCCTTCAGCCAGGTGAGGGAACCAAAGCCAGGCAAGGAGGTTATCAATCTAAGATGAGACATCACTGTGGTGTCCTCCTGGCCTTGCTGGCTGCTTGTGCAAGGAGTCTCTCAGCCTGTGCTTTGAAAGAGGTTTACATAACCTACCTTTGAGGAAGAATTTCAGGCTGTTAAAGTAAGAAGATGGATCCTCTTTCAATCTTTCCTCCAGAGGAGGATGGGAGTTATAATGCTCTGTGCTCCATGGTTTCTGCAGATGGGATTTTGGCAGCTTCCACACTAAGCACAGATGGTATTTGAGATCTTGTTCTGAGACAGCCCTGCAGGGTAAGCAATAACTCTCTGGGATTTCTTGGATTCTAAAGCTGCATATAGGTATTTGAAGGTCCACTGGAGTCCTTTCTAGGGCCAACTTATCTTTGAGTGCATTTCACAATGTGAGGTGTGAACAAGAATGGCTACTGTCCTTGTTCTTTTTGATAAACAGATTTAAAAACAAACAAACAAAACCAAAGTGATATTGGTCAGGAGTGATTGGAGAAAATCAAACTATTTGTGTCACACATGGTGTGCAAAACCAGAGAAGAGCCTCTGTGGGCAGCAAATGATCATGAAGGTATAGATAGAAGCTTCAGTATAATGAAATTGCTCTCTCCCCTTTTTGTTAAATTATAATTGGTGTCCTTGCTAGTAATCACACAATGGGATTAAAGACTGCCTTACCCTTGGAGACTGGCTGTGCTTTCATTGTCGAGCTAGTCCCTCCAGGTCAGAGGCAAGGCAGATAATGGTGTCTACTGAACTGTCCTCACTTGTTAAGAAATGTGTCAATTCATCATTTTTCATAGGTGAAAATTTATCTAAACCATTATTAGCTTACTTCCCAACCAGTTAACTATTTAGAGCAGTATCCTGAGCTGCTGCACTGTGCTGCTTCTCTTTTAGCCCTTAAACAAAATTCAGACTTCCTTTGCTCTGTGGTCTTTTCTCTCTTGTGTTTTGGATAAAAACTGAAGGTTTTTAATAACTGCCTTATAGCTACATTCACTAAATACTGTGATATATTCTCAGTGTTGCCACCTTTTCCTTGTAATATAATCCCTGTTGTCTGCTCACCTATCTTTTCTATTTTATTACCTGTTACACATACTGGTAAATAAAAAGGGAGTGAATTTGGAAAACTCAGGCCTTTCGGAAGAAATTCTGTATGTAGCACATCAGAGAATTTGAAAGATTATGGAAATATTTACAGTCCCCTAAGAGTCAATCTGTGCACCAAGATTGGATTGAGGGATGGACACAAGCCCCGTTTACTCTGGCTGTTTTGGAAAGACTGGGTTTGCAATATTTTCAGTCCTCAGAATAGTAAAACTATTTATGATGGATATAGCGAGGTCTGTAGCTGCAGTGCCCCAGACAGGTTCTTCTTTTCACTGACATTATTTTTTCATCCAATTGGACTGTGTAGTATCTGCAGACGATGTATCTTCAAAATACTGGACTGCTGTGTTTTTGCATACAAAGCTTGTGACAGCAAAGAAATGCCAGGCTGTGTGTACAAGCATCCAAATGTGATTATATTCAGGATCTAATCTTAATATCACACTATCCTCACCGAAGAGCATTGCAAGAATATTCCAGTTCCTATTCTGAATGGTTTGTTTCTCTGCAGTCATCTTGCAGAATTCTTATCCCTACCAGGAGACGATCAGTCTACTGAACTGCATTAAAATGTATACATTCAATTGCTTATTCAAATGGCCACCTTTGATCTTTGTAGAGAATTTAAGCAAGGGGCAAATAAAACCTGAGCTTTGTTTTATTGATAGGAGAGGCTAATGTGAGTGACAAGCCCGGAAAGAATGGGAAGTTGTGTCATGCTGGAAATGTGGGGGAAAAAAAGACAGAAATGCAGATTTGAGTTATTAGCTTCCCCAGCTGTATTTGCATAGAAATATACTAACGGCTGGATGACATTTCATGCCTGAGCTTGATAGAGCATCCTTAAACATATTCATGTCAGAAGAGTACTTAAAGGGAACCTCCAACTCAAAAATTCCTGTCTTTGTTTAAAAAACGGAAACCTGTCGTTTCCCTGGAGGGTTCCTGTACAAGAGACTTCTTTATGAAACAAAGCTTTCTTTGTTATGAGGAACACTGTGACAGCCTATGAAGGGCCCTCCTTCCTGATCACACTTAAAAAAAGATCCTGATTCCCCTGAATGCTAAATATTATTGCACAATAGATGTTGCTGAGGCTTTTGTGGAAAATACCAGCAAAGCAGGAAGCCCCTTGAGGTTTTAAACACCTCTTGGGTTATTAGTTTCTTATGCCATTTGCTGTTTTGAGGGAAGACCTTCCTTGTAAGTGAGGCAAAGATGAATGCTGATTTAGTATGCTGTGTGAGATAAAAGGAGTTACTCTTCCCTGAAGAAATAGAATTCCTAGAGGGGTCTATCACAGTTATCCCATGGCAGGATTTTTTGGGCGTTGAGTGTCAGCAACTCCTTCCACTTAGCAATTGCTTGTTGTGTGGTTTGTGTTTAATTCATCTACTAGCACAGACCAAGTGCAGCTCAGCTAATAAAAATATCTGGATTTAAGCAACAGTTCTTGTACTGGGAGCACTTGCACTTTCAGTTTCCAGCAGCTTCAACATTCAGTTTGCCAACTGTGAAGAATTAAGTTCTTTTAATTTAAATGTGATTATTAACAAGACATGGCTGAGGAAGGCACTTTCCTGAAATATTCCAAGGATTATTCCTTCTCTTTTATCTCCCATTCACCTTCCACAAAAGGGTTTTACATGCTCACATTAGCTGATGTTCTTCAGAAGAGCTTCTGTTCCATCTCCAATTGTGACTTTCATTAGAAGTAGAAAACTCTACCTTCTGAAGTTGTGAGAAGTGAGCACCAGTTCCTGGGAATGTCTTCTAAGAACTCACTTCATGCTGAAATGGAGCTAGCCCTGAAAGGGGATTAGAAGGAGCATGACAAGAGTATGAATTAAAAAGCACTGGAGTGTGAAAAGATACTCTTTTAAGGAGTTTTGACTCTGCCCTCAACACAATCCCCTCCCTGATGAGGAGGATTGTCAAGAACCTTTCAAACCAGCAAGAACCAGCTCTAGAGCCTGTCCTCTGTCCTGCTAAAATCAAACTTCTGAAAGAAAGTCGAGTATGTGGAAGTAACATCCTGGAAAAAATGCAGTCAGAAGTAGTTAACCTCCTTTTCTTCCGTGCATATCCCATATTACTCGAGTGAACCTCTCAAGCAGAGTAAGTCTCTAGAGAAAAGAGCTGCAGAATTGTTTTCCCTGTCAGTGTGAGATATAAATACAGGTTCCATGGTGCTGTAGAGGTGTGAGGATAGAAAACCAAAATGGAAATGTTATTTAAAAGGGTCATTAATAACATCTTAGTCAGAAGCTCTGTCTAAAGCATAACATAATCACAGGCAGTGTCTAGTCATGATATTTTACACTGAAGCCCAAAGGTTACAAAAATAGTTTAGTCTTTCCCAAATGAAAGTCATTTTGTCATCTTAAGGTACAAAAGGAATCAAATTGGTGCAGTGGTGCAAAACCTGTGTATGCAGAGCTACTTTTAGAGTCACAGTTGTAAAATGCCTGCCAAAAGCCAGGGAAAAGTCTGATTTATAAAAGGAAAGGGAAAAATCTCTGATAAAGTTTCCAGATAGACTGAAAATAAATAGGATGAAGCCATCAATGGATGCAATAAAGATCATTTGGGCTGCAACAGCAGTATTTTCATCACTGCTCCACACCATGGCAAGGTGGTGCTGACTGGCAGCATCTCCTGGTGCCCGTTGCCCTTCTGTGGGCACATTTAACCTGACATTTGGAAAGGGAAATACATTTTGCAAAAAAAAAACATTAGAAGGGCTGCCATTCTCAGATCTGACCATTGCATGGCCTGCCAGAATGGAGAGATAAGTATCCTACAGACCAGTATCCACAGCAACGGACACTGGAATTTTATCTTTTCAATACATATAAAAACCCAAAGGAAATAATTACTTTCTCATTTTCCAGTTTTATAATAGTAATAATGACCTTTAGGTCAGGAATTTTCAGCAGTTAATGACTGTCTGGCTTTTTCTTTGGCCCTTGGCTTCTCCAGCCAGTCATTAACAGTGAGGAAAGTGCCTTCTCCAGTGGTCACTTTGGTTTAATCATTACCTTTTCATGCTACAGAATATACCAGATGGGAAATAAGTGACTCCTATGTGAAAGGATCCATAAAGTCTTCTTTAGGTTTCATTTCTTTGAAAGAGAATTCTGTTAGGACATGAAAGTTTAATGTAAAAGATGAATTGAGTATGTTCCTCAGCCCCCAGAAAGTTTAGATCACTCTCTGGAATTGGGACTAAATAGCTTTGCAGTGATGCTCTTCTTCTTCTGAGGATGGTGTAAGGCCATAGATTTCAAGAGATGAAATCTTAAGAATTTATCTATGTAATCTAGGTTCCCATACTATTCTCTTGGTATTGGATGGCTTTGAAAATGATGTGTGGACACAAGTAGTTTCTCACACATCTTCTAGGATCATACAGGAACTGGACCTAGTTTTATTTAATTTATTTTAATTTAAATTGTATATGCAATCACTGTCACACTGAAAGCAGAGTGTGCTAAGAGTGTCTTGAGAGTTAAAAATTCTATCTCAAGGGAAAAATCCCCTGGAATGCCTGTTCTGCTCTGTTTGTCTGGCTGTTTCCTCCCTTCAAACCACTCTTATCTCAAAACACCTAGGAGCTGCGTATGGCTTTGTTTAGAGGAAGATTCATTTATACCCAGAAATTAGTTTGTCTTGCACTTTATCTTAAGATAGAAAATGAGATACTGTGGAATGGAGGCATCTTCTGACCACCCTATTGATGAGGTCCTTGGTAAAAATTAACCAGATGGTGAGTAGATTGTATGTGTGTACATACATAAACCTTTGAACAGTCTTCAGTTCTCGACCATTTTTACCTGAGTTATTCTTTAAGCTTTATGACTTGAATTCCCACTGTTAAAATACAGTGTTAGCTGGAAACAAACAAACAAAAAAAAAAGAGTATATTTTTTTTTCAGGGTACATTTGAATTTGAAAACAACTGTGTGAGAAATGCACTACTAGAGGATAAATAAATTCACAAGAAAACAGTAGTATTCTAAACTGCATATTGGTTGTGTAGGGATTCCTAGCAGCAGTCCAGTGTATTCTGACTGCTGAGCAGTCAGATAGTAGTGAAGCACCTCTGCTTGGATGGTGAAAGAAAATGGGAATTTCTTTATCAGTAGATTTAGAATCAGTATAAACCCAGAGGGTTTGGTATTAAGCATGAAAGTGATGTGACTGAGCCTAATTTTAATGTTTTCCTGGGGAAGAGTCAGCACCTGAGTAACTATTACTGGAACTATTAGCTTTTCACTTTGTATCTTTAAGGGAAAAGAGAGTGCACATCAAAACAGCAGGAACCAGCTTTTGCTTTGACACTTTTTTTTACTTTTTCAAGAAAAGTAGCAGCAGAAAAATATAGGTAGAGCTCCAGGAAACAGCCACTTGGGAGTCCCACAAGAGCCAGAACTGTGTGTTGTGGTTTCCTGACTCGTGGAGTGACACACTCACTTTTTAAGCTGAGACTTCATTTGTTTTTTGGAAGTATGACAATCGACCTCTCAGCAGGGTTGTTCTGAAAAGGCTGGACTTGCTGGAGGATTTACATCTGGTGAGGATCCAGCAATTCCCTTAACAATGAGTTTTTAAATCTACACCTTTAAAATAGCTCTGCATCTTCAACCCTCAAGCCATTCTCAGTGTAGAAATGGGCAAGGTCTAAAAGAAAGGAGTGACAATTCTTGTGTTTCATTCTGTGCTGAAATGGACCTTTTCCTCAGCTTCACAGCTAAGCAGTGTAGATTATTTATAGATTTTTAAAGACAGAAATTAACACTGTTCCTTGTAGGCAGAAGAGAAACGTATGGGATAATTATTAATTCTTTAGCACTGCAATGCCTTCTGGCTCAACGTGTGTGCTGGGGACCAAGTGTAAACACACATTTATCATCTCAACCCTTCATCTGTTCCCCAAAACGTCCTTCACTGGAGAACTGTTTAACAGCTTTTCTGAAGGATTTGAAACCTTTGTTGTTGTTGTTACTGCTGATACAAAGAACTTTACAGCCTTTGCTCCAGTAGAAACTTCAGATGTAAAATGTTGCAAATACCAGTTCAGAAAGTTCCTTTCAAAAAAAAAAAAACCCAACCCAAACCCCCTGCTGGGTGACACCAGTTGCTTTCACACAAAGTCTTTCAGTTTTCCCTCACTGAGGCAGATTACCCATCCCCCCTGCTACCTGAAGAGATCTTTCCCCTTCCAAGTCAAGCTAATTTTTAAGCCCTGAGCATCTCTCCCTTTCCCCTGTAACTTCCAGTTTCTCCCTTGTTTGTATTCCTTTCCCCTGACAGCAGTTGTACAAGTTGCTACTAGACTCCATCTGTGGAGAGGAACATTCCCACAAGAGTCAATGTTGCAAATCTAGAGGGACAAAGTTCTCCTTCAGGTAACTTTGTGTCCACAGAGTGATTCCAGGGATCAGTCTGGTTGCCTTTCTGCAGCTCCTTCTACCTCCACTGTACAGTGAGGTAGAGGAGACAGGAGCTCTACAGCAGCTGTTACTGTTTGATCAGCAAGACCATCTTTGCTGGAGTTTCATTTCCCTCTCAGCCTAGCTCCTTGAATACATTTGTCATCCATACTTGGTAGCAGACTTCTATTTGCCTGTAATTACACACCAGTCTGGCAATCCTTTATTGTTAACATAAAGCACAGCCATTTAAATCCCCCATCTTCAGCTGAAGCCTTTGCAAAACTCTGTAATTGCTAAAATAGTAAAGCTGCCATTATTGCATGGGACGTTTAGAGCTTGTTAGTGAAATATTTACATGGGCTTTACCTGGGTGCATTCCTTTTGTTTTCATGTGTTGCTTAAGGCACAGATGGGCTTCTGCTGGGTTTGTGGTACTTTCACAGCATGGCTGAGGTTGGAAGGGACCATGGGAGGTCATCTTGTCCAGCCCCCTGCTCAACCAGGGGCACTGAGAGCAGGTTGCCCTGGACCACGTCCAGGTGGCTTTGGAGTTGTCTCCAGGGAGAGAAACTCCACAAGCTTTATAGGGCAAGCTGTGCCAATGCTCAGAGTGTTCCTTCAGGCTTTCCAGTTTGTGGTCTGTGCCCACTGCACTAAGAAGTCTATAAAAGAGAACTATAAAAAAACAACTTCAACACAGTTCAGCTCATGGTAATGGGTACAGATAGTACTGCAAATGCTCTGTGATATGAACAAAAAAGATCATGTGCTTTGGTTTCATTTTATGTTGGCTTTTGGCAAACAGAAAACCAGTGATGCTCAAAAAAACCTGCTGTTTGTTACTTATTCTGCCCTATTTTTCGGTTTTTGCCTTTAAATGCTCCACATCTTACTGTTCTAAGACTGGGCTTGGTAAAATTGACCTCAGCACTCAAAATGTGGGTGAGAATTTGCTGTGAACCATACACAGTGTTGCCACGTTATTCTCTTTCCCATACAAGTGCAAAACGTCCATACCCATTCTGCAAAAGCTTGGCAATTAGTGCTCACAGCACCAGAGTTTCTAGCTCTTGTTCTTACACACCCAGAGTTTCTCAACCCTGTTGCACTGTTTGTGGGGAGGGTTGGAAGCTCCCTGTTCTCCTGGGAAGAGAAGCTCTGTGTTCTCCCAGCAATCACCACTGGACGGTACCGTTGAGTGCAGGTGGTTCTGGTTTACCCTGTAGACCTTCAGGTAAAACCAGATGTGGAGATTCTGTTGATACATCTTTGGCAGATGTGTGCTTTGGCCATGAAGGGTCTGCTCTCCTCTCCTCTCTCACGGGTCCCCCCAGTGCTTCTTGCCGCACTGCTTGGCACTGACCTAGGAGCAGACCCCCGAGCGTGGCACTCCACAGAGCTGGGAGAAGGCCTATTTCTCTCCAACACGTGTAAGGAGTTTTTAACGTGGTAAAAAGAGCTTCCCGGGGGCCTTTACTGGAGGAGACGAGCCTGAGCAACGGAGCCAGCCCCGGCACCGCCGTCCCTAGCTGAGGCCAAGCCGCGGGAGCCGTCCCTGCGGCGCAGGTGCCTGGCGAGGAGCGGCCGACACCCCGCCCGGCCGTACCCTCGAAAGCCTCTCGACCGCGGGCACCCGGCGGCCCCGACGCCCTCGGCGGCGGAGGCGGCCTGGGGCCGCTGCGGGGGAGCCGGGGCAGGCCCGGGCCCGCCGGGCTACGAGCCGAGAGAGAGCCCGCACCCCGCCGAGCACCCGGGACAGGCCGGGGGCCGGCGGAAGGGGGTGTTTCCGCCGGACCCCGGGCGGGCCGAGGCGGAGGGAGCCGAGCGGGGGTCGCTCCTCCCGCGGCCCCCCCCCCCGCGCCCGCCCCCCCCCCCCCCCCCCACCACCCCCCCCCCCCCCCCCCCCCCCCCCCCCCCCCCCCCCCCCC